>JACCIC010000201.1:697500-732500 GCA_018907035.1 Sycobia sp. Sy_11
AATAGAAGGAAGGCGCCGGGGTAAAATCATAAATCATTTGGCTCGAAACTTATTATATTTGAAGAATATATTATATAACAATGAGCGGGGGAATTATTACGACGTTGAATTATACAAAAGTACACGTAAGAGGAAGAAGAGAAGAATGATTAGTGGGCTGAGAGAGAGAGAGAGAGAGAGAGAGACAACGAGAGGAAGGAAGATGGCTTGGTGAGCGGAGTGGGAGAAAGTAGAGAAAAGAGGGAGGGAGAGAGAGAGAGAAAGAGAGAGGGCGGAGAGAGCGCGGGAGAGGGACATTTAGTTATCTCGGCGACGATAAGGCATGTTTCGAAATAACCAAAGACATAATCGGGGACTCGAGCGAGGGTTCAAGATTAACCAGAAGGAGAAAACCGAGCTGCTGCTTGTCGTAGCTGTTTTTTTTTTCCGAGTTGCGCGCTTCATACTTTCGGTCTGTTGTCCCTAATCCACGTTATATCGCGCACTTTTTCGAAAATTACATCGACAGCGTTTCGGAGGCTGGACGCAAGCGATGTACGCATTTTTATTTTTATTTACAATTTTGAGGTATTATTGTATGGGAAATAGAGGGAGGGACAAATGAGAGAATGAAGGAGAAGGCGAGAGAGAGGGGGGGAGAGGAGAGGAATAAGGTTCGGAAGGTTAAGTGGAACCAAATAAGGTAATCGCTCCTATAAGTAGCCTTGAGTTTAAGCATTGAAATGAGTTAATTACACGGGGCTTGTTCGTTCTTCTTCTTCTCTTTTCTTTTTTTTCTTTTTTTTTTTTTTTTTTTATTTAAAAAAGATCTCCATACGTATATTTATATACCTATATAGTTTTTTGTAACTAATTGGCTTCGGGCAGTGACGTATAATTTCTTTTGAGCGCATTGTATGTATATATGTAATTTTCTTTGCGAGCAAGATGGACGATTGTAAATATATAACAGGAACGGGATAATTAAATGTGAAATATTTATGTTAATTAACTCGGTTATAGTAGTTCCTTGACAAGGAGGAAGAGCAAGAAGAGGAGGAGGAAGAGGAGTTGGAGGAAGAAGAATAAGAAGAAGAAGAAAAAATAGGATGAAATTAATATTTTTCCATGAACTTTGATGAACGCGAATAAGCAAACGTTATTTATGCTCTTACAGTATTTAATAAAATTAATTTGATCTTTTTTTTAGTAATATTTTCTTTTTACTTATTTCATCTTCGTTAAGAGAGAGAGAGAGAGAGAGAGAGAGAGAGAGATACGGAGAACGTGTTAAGCTTCCATTTGAAAAATTATTACTTCAAAGGAAGTTCCTATACTATATACATAAAATATTGCGCGATGAACAATTTGGCTGTATACGGTCATGAATTCGGTAATGAAACTGTTTGCTGTATGATAAACTTTGAATTAATAACAGTTTGAGCAATATTATACAGCTATTATGACGTTGTTCGAAATTCCAAATAATAACGCCGTCAAAGTGGCGAGGTCGCGATAAACGCGACGCGAAATGGTCAAACGAACGGGCGACATTCCAGCCAATCGTCCGAAAATCGCTGTAACGGACATTTCGACATTCTGTACGAGAGTTCATTCGGAGTGGGACTGTGAGTTTTTCTTTTATTATTGTAGATTTTGACTCTCGAGCTCAAACGGATAATCAAGCGGCAATATGCAGTTTCGAAAGAAAAATTATGAATAAATCATAAATAAGCATGTGGAGGCGTTAGGATTTAACGCGTTGCCAAAACACAACAACTACAAATCTATGGGCAACATCAATTGATAGATAATTTTTTTTTCCTTCAAAGTTCGAATACTACATTAAACGCGGAAGTTACGGGCTAGCGAGTATAAAGTATAATGCGTACTTTTTTCTCTTAACGTCGCGCCACAAAATTATTTATTAAAGTATTCGAATGAATTTGAAATTTATGTTCATATTAAACGTGTTTTTTTTGCCCCCCCCCCTCCTTTTTGAATTATCTGATAAATTAAATTCTCCCAAAGGTTTCCATTATCATAAAATTTTCTACGGCATATAGAAATAGAGAGATAAAATAATTTATCGTTCCTCCGCGGAGGAGGGAAACGATATCTGTCTCAAAAGAGGTATTATAGAGCACGTTATAATTTAAAAAGTAGATTTTCCAAAGTTTTGTGAAAAAAAAATATGGATATAATCACATTTGGAAGAACGGAATTGTTAAAAAAAAAAAAAAAAATAGAGTCATTGATGAATGTTTTAAAAAAAAGGATCTCCCCTTTGTCCTAACATTAATTTTACGGCTTGACGTTAAATTTTTCACGGGAGTATATAGAGCATTAAATGTATATATTCGACGTGCATATAGTCGAGTATATTTACTGTAGTATAGCTTGTTTTTAAAGAAAGAGGAGCCTTTATAGTCGAATAAAATTACATATTTCTTGAAGAGCTCGAGTATGTATATATATATATATATATATATATATATATATATATTGTGTGTGTGCACGCGCGCGCGTGTGTGTGTGTGTGTATGTACCGGTACAGGTGGAGTACTATAGTAATACTTACATATGTGTGTAAACTTACGTACACTCGTGCAGAAAGAGGGCGGGGAGACGTCTTATCGAGCGAGCAACGTAACAACCCCTGTACATATATATATATATATATATATATATATATATATATATATATATATATATATATATATATAAAGAACTCACAGACCCGACGACTCTGGGAATCGAATTGCAACATAGCTACATGGGCTTCCCCTATATTCTCCCTCCCTAAGTCAGTATGCATACTTGCGCGCATCATAGGTGCATCTGTGTGATGTGCGCGCGCGCGCGCGCGTGCGTGTGTGTGTAACCTTGTGAAAAGCAAAGCCAGTCACAGAGGAATCGAATATATTATATGTATTCACTACACATTGACCAAACTGCACACTAGTGTTCCAATTGCTAGATACACACATATAACTGTCGCATGCCTGTGTACTAGAAAACGGGATATATATATATATATATATATATATATATATATATATATATATATACACATACATACACACGAGTTGGCAGAGTCAAGATGGCAAGAGTAAGCGAGAAACATATAGTTTGCAAGAGAGAAGTGGCATGTAAATAGGATACATGTATATACATTATACATGTGTGTATAAAGGAGAAAGAGAGCGCGAGCTCGGCGAAGGTGGGCGATGTTGCGTAGGGGGGGGGGGGTAATGAGAAAGTTAAAGAGAGACGAGAGGTATATGCGTGCACCTGTATATTCTTGTGCGCATGTATATGTATAGAAGGGAAGAAGGATTGCTAGCAGGGTAAAAGGAGCTGTTGGAGGGAGAAACTGACTGTAGGAGAAGAAGAGTGATGGAGGGGAAAATGAGGAGAACGGGGAGAGTCTCGCGTTATTACGTTTCTATGGAGATATCGGGGAGGGGCTTTAATTTCAGAAGTATTCAAATTTATTTAAATCCAATTTCCTGCAGAATTCCATATTAAATCCGTTGTGTAGTCTTGCCCCCCCCCCATCCCACACCATCTACCTCTAACTCTTTCTACCTTACGCTCTTTCCCCGTCTCATTCTTCCTGTCTCACTATCCCAATACAACATTTCCTCGTTATTCTCTATATAGCACTCACACTCGTGCATCCTTCCTATTCGCATTTATTTGTATATGCATGCGTAAATCGGCAGATAATATATCTCTACGTATTATATGGTAAACGTATAGAAGCACATAGAAGCATATACTATACATTTACATTCCAACATATTGTTATTTTCTGCTTTTTTATATCTAGAGAACTATATACAGTCTCTGTCTATGCATATATAAACGTGTATATAATATACTGCTTTTCTTTTTTTTCTCCTTTCATTTCTTTTTCACTTTTTATCAAGTTTCCGTTTCATATACGTCGACCGGCCGACCGAGCGGCTGTACAATGCATTAAGCGTTTTTATCATCTTCCCCTCTCGTTGTGTCACTGCTTCCTATCTCTCTCGCTCTCTCTCTCACTCTCTTTCTCTCTCTCCTCCTTCTGTCCCCGTCTCTCCTTTCCTTCCTCTCTTGCTCCATCCCCATCCTTCCCTCTGCTTCTACCTCTTTCTGGTCCTCGCGCAGTACTATCTTTTTCCTATTGTTTGTTCTTACATACTCGTTTTATTTTACAACATGAACTTTTGATTTTGTGAGAGTGTCTGTATGTGTATATTTATGTGTGTGTGTGTGTGTGTGCGCGCGCGTACATGTGTGTGCGTGCGGAAGAAAAGAGATAATATTCCAGAATGCAATATTACTGTATAAAATTTACATAAATCGCACGCAGATTATATAGTTAGTTACATTTTTCTTTTCTTTTTTGCCTTGCAATAATCCACTGGTGTACACGCAAATCATTGTTCATTTAACAAATATTTCTCACTTCATTTCCTGACAATATGCCTCTTACCACTAATCGCATTATAAACGAAGTTAAAAATATTTTCATTTATCCTTTTGGCCAAATTATGCAGCGCGAGACAGGTGACGCTTGTGTTTGCTTGTGATTAAGAATAAAAATTATTACGGGATTATTTACCCCCCTCCCTACATAACTACAGGAATGCAAGTTACAAAATGAAACTTTATAATTTAAATTTATTTCAATTCTCCTTTGATGCTCTCCAATGTAAACTGATGCAAGAGGTTATTGCTTCGTACATATACATATATACATAGATGTATTATGTGGCTCTGTAAATGAAACGACGACTTGTGCTGATGCTGCAAATACCGAGTTTATTATAAAATGAATATGTGTGTGTGTGTGTGTGTGTGTGTGTGTGGAAGTTTAAAATGAAAAGCAAAGGAGAGAAGATCCGTTTTTCTTCGTTGTTGCGAAACGATTCCGTTTGTTATTGGGCAGATGTTTATTCTATATATATATATATATATATATATATATATATATATATATATATATATTTGTGTCTGTCGAGCAATTGCGTCGATACAACGAACGAAAAGGAAAAAGAAATTGCAAAATCGACCGAGAACGCTTCTTCATAAGCCTTAAAAAGAAGATACAAAAACGATCAGGCACTATATATATATATATATATATATATATATATATATATATATATATATATACATATATTTGTTTTTGTGGGTCTATGATAAATTGCGCCCTTAAAAATTATATCGTATAGAATTACGTTTTATACACGGGTGCATAGCGGAGATTTCGTTTTTAAGCTACATATATATAAAGGCATACATATACAACATTTACATGTACGACGCTTTTAATAACAATTTTTTGCTATCCGCACTTTATTTTTCGGAAGATTTATGAATAGTTTCCCCCGCACAAAAAATTTGAAAAGCTATACAGAAACTGTCGATATACGAATAAAGGATGACAGCAGAGACTTTTGGATAGAAAAAAAGAATTTACTTTCGGACATTTATCCTCCCAAATCACTTTGAACAATATCTCGTAAGTTTTCACGCGTATCCGCCACACACACACACACACACACACACACAGACACGCACATACACAGACACATTATTTATATCGATCAATCATTTTTCTGAAAAGGGGCGATCAAAGTATGTAACAAAATGTCCATTGTAACCTAGCTGCATGTATATACGCCTACCATTTCTGCGCGCAAGTAACGATTCGTAAAGAAATCGATGCTTTCACTTATAATGCACGCTCATTACTTACAGTCTTGTGCAGTAACATTGCCCTATCGCGTTGCTCGGTACATCTGTATATTGTATAACGATAACCCAATTATGCGAGCAAAAATATTTCGGATTTAATACACGGGCACGTTTCATTCCTCATAATAATTCAATTCTAGTTTTATACTTTACGCGGGTTTACAAAATTACAGCCGCGCGGTAAATAACGTGTACCGAATTCCCGGAGCGCGGCTTAGGCCAGAGATATATTATACAACGCAATGGTTTCATCTTGAAAAGAAGTCGTGAATATGCACACATACATCATAAATACTCCGTTGACAAAATGAAAAACCGTAATTGGCAGCGATATCGTAACGGGACAGTTTTATTTTAAACCGTACGCCCGGCCCGTTCGCAAACTACGTTCCAATTATTTATCCCCCCCCCCTCGCCCCGCGGCTTTGCAATTTTATTCCCTAATTATCGACCGCTAATTACAGCCTAAATGCGTGTCCGACTTAATCGAATGAGACGTGGAAAGTTTGCTAAGCCGAACTGAAAGCCTAATGAACTGCCATGCGATGATTATAACACGATTGTGAATTCGTGAAAATTAGATCCCGGAACGATAAATTTAAGTATTAGGGGCGAGCATGAAGGACGACGATAAAACACAAACCGATCCCTGCGTAAATCAAAAGATTCTGCCAATTTCCCGCACCTGTAGATGTGTTTATCGTAATCAAGGTGGCGACAAAACGGCAAACTTGGCGCTAGTATCCAAATACAAATTACGATATATCCAGCTCTTATGTACAGTGTTTTATAATCGAATTCATTTTAATGAAAAATAAAGACACTATCGACGAAAAATCAGAGCCAACAATTTAATATTCCGACAAAAGCTACACTCTGTAGTAATTGCAGACAGGCGCGAAAGTTTTACAAATAAAAAAAAAAAAAAAAAAAAAACAAAAAAAAACAAAAAAACAATCTTTTCTAAAGAGCAAAATATGAAAATTGCAAAATATTAGACAAGTTGAACAATAACGCTGGCCATCGATATTGTATTATACAGGTGAAAACTGTTTAAAAAGTTAATAAACATAAAACAGCCGTTTCCATACTATATGAAATATTGATCCGCGCTCTTTGCTAACTACCACGGTAAACTTTCAAGTGTGCACACGCTTCTTCCTAGAGCATTACAGTTTTAAATAATAAATTTACATATTGCGCAATAACTTCCTTATTCTGCAGCATAAATATACAGTGCAATATATTCCACTCGTTAAGAGGTATAAATATCAAAGATTTCGCATACGTTAAATATATTTTCGAGTATGCTCGTGTCTTTATGATAAAAGCGCACAGATATCCACGAACTAAAAATGATAAAACAACAAGATTTTTTTTACTGCGAAATAATGAGAAAAAATAATGAAGTTATATAAAATCAATGCGGTAAACTTTTATACGCAGAGCAATATAACTCGAAGCATTTGTCCTTCTACATATATAAAAAAAAAAATTGCACCAGTTAGAAGTTTAGAACTTTTTTTTATTTTGCCCTTGCGCGATATAAATAAACAAAATTTCTTGATTAATCTAAAAAAAAAGCAATAACAACACGTGTTCCTATTGAATATACATAAAATAATATACAACTCAACTACCGCAATTGCCCCAATTAACGAAAACATTTTTATAATACAGCTATAATGCCTTCTCAGTCGATCTTCTCTTGAACATGCAAACAAACGAACCATCTTGTACCTATATCGTTATTAAATTTTCGACCGTCAACGACTTTTAGTTGGACGGAAGCTCGATAGAATTAATAACTTTTGGCTTTAATTGCTTCGTAAAACGGTTTTATCGCCTTTAAATTCACCCCTCCTAAACTTGACGCTGCGATTTGTATTTTTCACACATACACACACACACACACACACACACACACACACAGAAAACTCGGCGAAATAAATATACTTCTGCGATACTCGGCCCCGCCGTAGAGTTTATTATTCTGATATTTCAAATTATTAAAATAATTCGGCTCCGTGTGAGAAAAGCGCTCGATTTACCTTTTTTGCCAATACGATTTTGGATTTAGCAGAAGAAAAAAAAAATTAGAATACATAATGTAAATAAATCTGTGCGGCTTTTACCTCGATAAACATTTTTCTAATTAATTTCGATGTAAATCAGTGGATTGAAACGAATGAAGGACAAAACACTTTACATGGTACACTGATTTCAATTATAATTCGGATTTATCAATTTACAAAATAGTTCAAAGCGACAGTCGCAAAGGGTTCTCATTGCGTTAAAAATATCCATAATGAATTTCTCGGCATTAATGGCGACTGCCTATACGAACAGAACAGGTAAGAAATCAACAGAGCGCTCTTGAGAACTCTGCGAACAGAATAACATCGTTCAAAAGTCTAGAATCTGCCGTATTGCTGATCACTGACTTATATTGTATATTTAAGCGACGTCCCTGCCTCCCACTTACTATACCCAAGTCACGAGGAGCAATCTCGCGACGGAGACGAGTCGCGACAGGACAGCCCCGATACTGGGAAAAACCCAGCGTTAATGGGTCCGGTCCCGAAAATTTGGCCCTAAACCAGGAGTCGTATACAGGGGCGGGCCGCACGAGTCTTCGGGAGGCTGCACTATTATGAGCTTTAGCGACACGCGCGCGCGCGCGCACACACAGAGACGAACACACACATGCGTACGTACGGTATAGGCGTATTCTCATATGTATGGTTTACGAGAGTTTCAGTCATTTATATATGCAATAAATTGATCTATATATATTTTTTGAATTCGCGCAATAAATAATGCGCGGCTGTTAATTTTTTCTTTAACAGTGCAAATTGTTTTCCAACGATCGGAACAAAAAAAAAATGATCGATTTGTTTATACTGCACGATTTGATTATGTATATATATATATATTGAAAAAATTTCGTATGCCTGCCTGTTTACAAAGCGCTCATTTGTCAAAACTGACTGAGAATTTGTCACCTGATTTACTTTCACAACCACTAACTGCGCGGTGAACATTGTAAGAACTTTTTATACGTTCTACACAGTGTGCAACCACTATCACAATTAGTTTACAATCAAAACTACATAAATAATACGAAAACTGCGCTGCTTTAAAGGTAATATTTCGTGTTCCGTTAGTGATAAATCCGACCGCCAGGGAGCGTATCAACGATTTTTTTCCCAATATCATTTCTCTAATGCGTAAAGTTAACCACTACCCTTACGGAGAGCCTCAGTATCCTTTCATACGTGACGGTATTCTTATACCATGCGCGTGTGTGTTTCGAAAGCATATCACCTTTGAAAATTTTGAATTATCGAAGCAAAATAATTATTTACATAAAGGATACTCGTACAATAACACAAAAAAATTTTTATTTTTTTTAACTCTAGATCAAAATTATAATCAAGAGCTTGGATTAGAATTAAAAATTGTACTTACGTCCACTGTTCTGTATTAGATTAACAAATATTTTTATCGGTCTTACAGTCTTTATAATATAATATATTAGCTGAAATAATGACAGTCGGACAGAGAGAGAGAGAGAGAGAGAGAGAGAGAGAGAGAGAGAGAGAGAGAGAGAGATAACAATATAGTAAGAGCTTCCATTGTTTGAACAGTAGGGTACTATTTTTGCCATTCTTTAAAACAAATTACTCGAAAAAATTATTCGATTTATTTAAAGAAATGCGCATAAAATGATCTTAAGCCTTTTATTGATTTGAATTGATTCCCCCAAAACAAAGTTTAAGAAGAGCCTAAACCGGCCTAAACAAACGACTCCCTCCTTTTATATCCACGTCCGTCATTCTCTAACATCGCATCTCAACCCGTCAATGTGTCTTTGATCAGATTAATTTTATTCGTAAATTAATGAGAAATATTAAAACGAAGGAACGCGAAGGAATCAATTTCTTTGAGATTGAAACAATAATGTCTCTATTTGCGCTCTGACATTCAGATCTCCTTTTATATCGATGAATATAGAAAAGCGTTATTGCTCGCAGCAATTCGCCCCAAAAACTATAAAGAATAAAAAAGGGGAAAAAAGCTCTCTGGAACGCATTTTTCACCCGCCCACACCTCTCCGCGGGGAGATAAAGAGCGCAATCGAAACAAACTCGTGAATCGAAAGTTGACTTGATAATCGACGGCGATAAAGCCGGGGGCGCCCGATGCACTTTGCACTTCAGCCTCGTCGGTTCGGTTGTCGTTGTTGCATGCAGAATGGCTATCGGTCTATCTCGCTCTTCTCTCTCTCTCTCTCTCTCTCTCTCTCTTCCCCTAGCTAAAACTGCGGGCTTGCGATCGTAAATTTTATACTCTCCGCTCGCACGTGTTTAGAATGAATTTATTCAACGGTATATTAAGCATTTCTGCGCGCGCTCTTTTCTTCTTCAAGAGGGGATTACATTTTATCCGCCTGGAAATTAACTCTCAAAAACTTTCTAATTAAGCACTTTAATTTTTATCCGGCGCGGGGAACGGGAGTCATTTAATTCTTTTATGTTTCGGCTGTTATTATTACTTCTTTTTTTTTTCTTCTTTCTTTTGCTTTTTTATTAATTAAGCAGAAAAAGGCTGAAAAAAAAAAAAATAAAGTCTTCGCCGACTAATTATGCGCCAGGGGCGGCATAATTGCGAGCGGCGCGTTATGTATATGTTGTTCTCAGCACCTCCGAGAGCCGGGAGGGAGGCTTTATTGTTGTATTATTGCGGAGCGACTCGTCGATCGGCTTTTTGGCGAAGGCGAGAAATTATTGGGCGCGGCATTATCGAGGCGCCGGGACGAAGAAGGAAAAAGAGGCGCAACGACGACCAAGCATTTCGTACACAAGTATAATCATTATAATATAACGAAGTATATTTAACAGTACTAGAGCGATTGTAATTACTATAGTCGGTAAGTCCCGCTACGATAAAATACTTTCTGCTCCTGTTCCATTGGCGATTTAATCAAACTTTCACGTTGGCCGTAATGCCGCGCTGAAAAGCCTTTTATCATTCAATATTAAAATCTTTCCGTTTGCCCAAAAGTGTTTTTTATTCTTCATTCTCAAAAGAACATTCAAAATAGAGAATATGATCTCCGAAACTCATGGCACTTGACGCATTATTTTTACACATTTTATCTTATAATTTGCGAATATAGCCTATATTATCAATGATAGTCTATATAACTTTTTTTCAAAGAATTTAAAACCTGCCTTGAAATAGAGTTACAAAAATACATTAATACATACACATATATTCGATTTTACTCGTTCCATTGTATATATCTAAATTTAGAAGAAGACTTTGTTATTTCACTTAGCTATATCCATTTGAATATTTATCGTGTTTTACGATAGAAATAGTGCATGGAAGTTAACGTTAAATAAAATACCGTAACTTACTTAAATCGGAAATAAGATTTCGTTCGCTTTTTACGAGAACAATTGAACGATCAAACAGATCCTTCTAAATATATATATATATATATATATATATATATATATATATATATATATATATATATCTGATAATAGTAAAAAATAAGCTAAAATTTTACTAAAATAGATTTCTATCGTATTTTTTTTAGAGAATCAGTAATTCTTTGTATCAAGGACGACAGAATCATATCAATTATACAAGAAGGTTTGCTTTCGATTTAAAAGTTTGAACCGCAGAACTTCGCCTACTCGTACAATCAATCGTAAACTTTGCTGGTATATAAACATTTTTGTCGCTGCTCGTTCTCACATCTTTCGTAATTGATGAATGCTTGCTCTGCTGAAAGTTGGCAATTCTCCAAATTATTACGCGCGGATACTAAAGGCGCTTTTAAATAATTCAACAATACTGTATTCGGATTAAAGTCTCTTATTAAAATCGAACAACAAAATTAAGAGTTTGCAGCTAGAGATTAATTTTATTAGCCGTGTTGATTAATTTAAAGCCGAGCCTATCGCTCTTGACGCAGCTTCTTAGACTCGTATTTTTTTTCTATACTATGTGGCTTATGTTCAAAATAAAATTCAATTATTATTTCGCGCAACTTGTAACTTTATGCGTGGCAAAAAAAAAATGTAAAAACAAAACAAACGAAAAAAAGAAACTTGTTCTTAATCGACGGAAGCCTAGTACAGGAAGCGCCAGCTCTGATGACCAGCTGTTCCTTAGTCTGGAGCTGTCTAAGTTCAAAATAAAGAATATCCCTCGATGAAAGCATCCATGGTCGGCGGACCGAAAATTTTATAGATATCGGGCACATCTCGCTCTTAGATAACATCGGAGAATATATATATATATATATATATATATATATATATATTCTTCATATGTCGCGCAAGCACCCCCCCCCCCTCGTTTGCGCCGCCACGATGCTCCCTGATCATCATGACGCTCGACTCGCGCATGAATGGACTTGGACGCGCGTGTAGGATGACTGTGTGTGTCTATATAACTGACCCGCCCATGCACAGCGTTTCTTTTTGTGGCTATATACAGTCCGATGCGATTATCGGCGTGCAATTTGTAATTAGTTCGTGCGCACATAAGTATATACACGGGGCGTGTCCCAGATACGAGTGCCCGCACTGCAGCGGCTTCGGTAACGAGCGGCGGACGCCGCAACGCGACGACCGCTGGCCACTTTGGAGGTTTGCAAATATTATTTCGCGCCGCGCGCCGGTAATGCTCGTCGGCCAATCGGCGAGCGTCGAATCGCGGCTCGCGATCGAGGGTCGCGGAAATCGCGAGGAGCGGCGAAAACTCGAGAGAGTGAGATCCGAGGAACGAGGGGGGGGGAGGAGGGGATCGCGGATCGCATTGGCGTTGGCTCATTGGAGGACATTGCCGCGTAGCGCAAAAACTATTTGCAACTTTCTAAACCGCGCGCAACCTTTGTACACGACTTCCCGCACTTATGCGGCGCCGCAAGTGTAAACAAGCGTATTTGGGACGTCCTATATATATATATATTCTGGAATTTTTTGATTACTATCGGGACTCGGGAGTATATGGGACGAAACAGATTTATTGTTCGCATGTCTCCATTCATCGTTTCATACACAGTTCGGATGGAAATTAAATCTGGGCACGGATCAGATATATATATATACTGTTGAGTGTGCGGAAATACTATACTATATATGGATTTTCATTTGAAACGTTTGGTAAACACGAGAGCTATAAAATTTCTGATTAATCATGAATCTTCATCGGATTCGCATTCGTTTACATGCCATTGTTAGTATTTTAATCTCTTCTACTATACTGAATTTTTGTCGAAAATAACATGAACAAAATCAAATAAGTTGAAACGGCTGGTTGAATTACGCGTGACGATAAATGATGTGTCTATAAATATGAATAAAAGCAAACAAGTAGAAATAATTATGAAGCCGAACAAAAAATCTTTCGATGCAGATTTCCATTTAATAAAGAACAGTATTCACGGATAAGATATGAGGAAACGTACATTTTAATCTCAGAGTACAAAATGCTGGAAACGTATTATTCTTAACTGAAAAAAACATTTGAAACACAATGTTGAATTTTATAAGAAGTATTAGATAGACAACTTCAGCGCTTGTTTACTCAGGTAACTAATGAAGCAATTCATTTTAATTTACATTAAAATAAAAAAGCATCGATTTGTTGCATCATAGTGTGAAACCACTGCAATGATGTAATAATAGCTTTATTACGTAAATCGGAATATGTATCTATAGTAGTGACTTTTTATAAAATAAAGGAGAAGAAATCGTAATAAAATAATTATACAAATTTAATTATAAACATAAATAATTTTTCTATTATTAATATACTAATTATTTTCTTTATTGCAAATGATAATATAGATTTATCATTCAATAGAGTATTTCATGGAACGCGTAAGTACGACGTTTCTAATTAAAGTTACAAACAGATGATTCATAGAAGTGTATATAATTATTAAGCTAATTAAATACGGTCAAGGTTGGAGTCACTTGAAGAATAAGCAACTAATTCTCGGCTAATGAAATATTTAAAACGTTTAATAATTCATTCGACGTTTTCCTCAAATTATCCAAAGTGTTAGTTTTAACAAAAAGAAAATGACATTTTGTTCAATAAAATGAGCTTGTACAAAAAGATTAATGAACGAAAAATGTAATGAATAAATATAAATATAAACAGGGAAAAAAATCTCGAGAATAAATCACATATAACGATGATTAAAGAAAAAAAAATGTTAAAAATGTTTTCAATGCTCATTCCTCTACACGTGAGGACGTCAATCTGGCTGTATACATATACATGTATATAGAATGCAATCGGTGCGACCTTGTCGCTCCTGTCACTTATTAATGACTGCTGCAACGTTATGTCTGAATAGAAAGAATGTATATGCAATTAAATGAACGTTAGAAATATTAAACAATAACGGTTAATATCCCGTGTGCGTCGATTAAAAAAAAAAAAAAAAAAAAAAAAACGAACGGACAGAACTGTCGTTTACAGCTGTGATTTGAATTAAATTGAATATAGAAATATCGCAATCTGTCATTTTATTGTATTGCGAAGGGAGGGGTATTGATTATTCCCTGTCGACATACAATATTGGATAAAATGGAAAAGCTCTTCAAGCATTAGCTGGTCGTCGCGAACATAGATTTATTAAGGAAGCATTATTATAATTGGAGTTTTACTATAATTATACACATAGAATCTTCTCTTAGTTTTTTGCATTATAAGTTCTTCCACCCTGCGAAACAAGTAACAAGAAAAGTATAACATAAATTCCAAGAAAGACTCGACAATGACAGCGATACTTGAAGATTGATGCCTAAAATAAGGTGTAGACTTTCCGATCGCCTTGATGTATAGCACGTATAGCCTTGCTTCAAAAGTGAAGGAAAAAAAGAACAAATTATTTTCGATTCGCTACGCATCTGCGACATTGGTTCTCTTTTATGATACGTATATTATAATTATTTCTTTTTTGATTTTGCCATTCTATAGAACGTTTCGTTTCTTCAGCTTAACTCCTTTGTCCCCGGTGGTTTTTCAGCGTATACGCGTAATTTGCAGTAGCTTTGGAATGTTGACTTCGAAACAGTTTGCAAGTCTGTAAGCAATGATTAAATTGACAATTGTGTATGTATATGTTTAGAATATAAAATACGAACACATATAACTCAAATCTATTTCAATATCCAGACTGATATATATATATATTTTTTTTTTTCCTGAATAGATATTTCCTGTTCGATAAGAAATACAATCCGCATTGATTTTACCAAAGGCTGTAATACTGAAAACAAAAATTAGAAATTATTGGTGCTTCCATTGTTACAGAAAGGATACATAACTGAAAATAACTGAACAGGTTAGCTCGTAATGCCTAACTGATGACGTTGCTATTAAACGGAACTATTGGGATATTAAGCAAAATATGGAGGTAGATAACATACTCAAATTTGGAAATAATATTAGTTTTATATGCCCTGGATTGGCAGGAACCCTTTGCAACTACCTCATCAAGTCAGTAATTGGAATCGTCTGAGCAATGTAACTGGTTTAACCATGTTCAAATACGAGGAGTAGTTCGGTGTCATGGCCGATATCGAGAAACCCAAAATATTACTAGATGGTTGGTTAGTAAGAGTAAAGCTATCCATCTAAAACTTAGAATCTGGTTAGGACTAGTAGTTATGCCAGTGACTGGACTTCTTTCGTTTAAATCTTCAGATATAGGCACCAGACCAACTGTCATTGTAAGGTTATAGTGGACCAGGTCGTTTCTTAGATTGAATGGATAAGTAGAGATGGATTGGAAGGGCCCATCTGTAGTTGGTTCTGAATAACGAGCCTCGGACTGTCTGTTTTTTATACTCTAAAGATTTTACGCCTATGGATAACTTAAGATAACTGATCGATTTATTCGATGTTGTCATACACAGTATAAAAAATGTACCAAAGCAGCTGATTCGGATTGCAAGAGCTTTACCACTCAATAATCAATCGAAAGTGTTCACTTTTATAAGTTGCTTTTATAGAAAGAATAATATCTCTACCACGACCAGTTCGGTAAAATTAAAAAATATAATTTATGGTAATTTATGGTGACAGAAAATTAATAAGAGAAACGTTCTAAATTTGATATATTGTAACGCGCATAGTTTTTGTTCAATGTAAACAAATATACTTGTCGAATCGTCTGAACTTTTTCCTGTTCTTACTTTGGAAATTATTTCTAAACTTATTTAAAATTTGAAAATTTAACGATGTTGTCTTTTTCGTAATTAAATTCATACTTAAAACGCGGGTATGAAGTAGCATGCACAGATTTTTAAGCTCCTTTCTAAATTAGACAAGGTTACAATCTTATTTCTCCTTATCGATCAGATAATGAAATGGTCGTCATCAAATTACAGGATTTATAAGTAATTTTATTTTATAGTTAAAATTGCTATAGATGACTTGAAAATTCTATACCAGTGAAAAAACAAATTGATTTGTTTTTTTCTCCGATCAAAATAAATTCGAGGCCAGAGTTACGCGGATATTACAAAGATATAGCGAGAGGGAAAGACATACAAACAGAAACACGGAAGGAAAGAGAAAACTATATGCAGTTCAATATATGAGAAGTCTTTTTACAGCTGGAAAAGACATCGACACGTGCCAGAAAGGCCACCACCGTCTCGATTGAGCAAACCTTAATTTAATGCTCTCAGACTTTTATTTTACATTCTAAATTTTAATTGAAATTGTAATGTAATAATACACAGATTTTCTTTACGTTCTAGAATCTGTTGTGCATACTAATACGTACCGAGAAACACTGTATCTTTAATTAAGGTGGTTCGTCGAATTGATAACGATTTCGTCGCGAATGTTTGGGCCGCGTTTTTCTTAAGTATGTAAAACCGGCTCTTCGTTTTGAATACCCCAGGTGGCTCTATAACGTGCATATGGGATGTGTGTGTGTGTGTGTGTGAATGCACGCACGCACACGTCTATATTGTTCATGTTAACTTGTACTGGACTTACGACTTCTCGGATCTCGAAGGTTCTTCCCTTTTTACTCCTCCATCCCCCTCCTACAGCTTCGTACCCTTTACGAAAGAACAAACAACGTCTCTGATGCAAAGGGTCAAAGAAAAAGTTGAAAAAGAAAAGAAAAATGCTATGTGAAACCGTCGTGTTGATCTTGGGGAAAAGATAAATCGCGAGACTGAATCGTTCGAGAAAAGGGGAGGGTAAGAAAAAGGAAAGTTTTACACTTTTAAAAGGATCAAAATACGACATATACATTATATGGCTTTTACAGATATTATTATTGAAATCGATAAAGAAGTACCTTTACATGTATACGCGTGTCCGTGCTCTGCCCCTGCATCAGTTGTATGGAGACGTGTATACGGTATATAATACGTGAGGAAGTGTGGGTCAGGCATATAAATTTCCGACACTAGCGTCTACAGATATATACATTATACACAGAAGCTCGGATCGATAACAGGGGTATTATTTAAGGAAGGCAGTTCGGAAGGAAATGAAATATAACGAAATGGCGGCAATAACGAACAGAGTATTTGTGCAGCAGGCGGATTGTATATAGTTTGAGAAATTTTCTCTCGCGTGCGGCCTATAATGAATTTATTTTCTGATAAAAGAAATAAAAGAAAGAAAAAGCGTCAGATTGTACCGCTTTAGTTCGCTTTATTCGCATCCACCCACATGTACACCATCCCCGAAACGTCAGTGATTTATCAAGGAAAATACCGCGTGCTTGTTGTCATCAAAGTCTCGCGCAGCTTCCTCATGGCGAACTTGTATAAACGTGCGACTCCGGCTTACGGAATTAAAAGTGTGAATCAGTAAATCTCGCTGTAGGTCTAAAAATAGCGGCTCTATATACATACAAATTAAGGAGGTTTTGATGATGGCTGGCGAAGAGGACGATGCCGATGACAACGACGGGATGACGAGGATGATGAAATTCAATTGGAGGAAGAAAAGCCTTTTCGTCTTTTAAATTCTGAATATTCTCGACTCGCTAAATTGCCAATGAGAGATATTAAATTCACGAATTGTCGCTAGTGGCCTTATTATCGCCAATTTATAACTATAATAATATCAGACACCGCGTTAATTATTAGGCCTTTACAATGCTTCTCACCGTGGCAAGTTAAATTTTTATGCGCGTCACTTTGAAAGCGGGAAAGATGTCAATCTTTTTATGACGATATTAATAATTTGAACGAATATTACCAAAGAATATAACAAATAAAAAATTAATTATGCAATTTTCAAAACAATCAGCTACCATATGTGCATTTAATATGTTAACATACGTTAAAATTCAAATTTTAATCTCAATGTATATGTAGATTTATGACATAAGCATAAAATGCAATTTTCCACACCATATTTGGGGTTTAAAATTCTGCCATTTCAAACGGAATTTTAAAAAACTTATGAGCGCACTTTACGTCTACGTGGTTAAGAAATCACATTTCAGCCAATCTCTGAAGTATAGAATGCTAATTCAGTCAAAGTAGAGTTTTTCTAAATATTACGATATAAAAATTAATTTTACGCCTACTGTTTTAAAAATTCATCCTCAGTCCCAATTCGCGGATGTAAATTTGTATTTTACACGTGCAATTGCAAATAGACAGGATGTTAATATCAACGGTAATAATTTGTCGGGAAAGAATTTCGATTTGAACGCCTTTCCGTTGAGAAGTTTTCTGAAACTTTTTGAACCTCCTATATAAATATCGCTTAATAGAAATCTGATACTGAATAAAAGCATCCAAAGTTTGCACTTGACAACGTTGATAATCTAATATTGAAATGCATCGGTTAAAACTGCAGAATATATTGCATCGGTCGTTCAAACGTATTACTTAAATTTTTCCCATATTATACGATCCGGAACTTTTCCCTCCTGTCAGTCGATCGCCAATATATAATATAGAAAAAAAAGTCGATCTCCACAACTCATAAATAAATGAACCATTTCTCATCATTCTTTTCCTCCCTCCTTCCTTTTTTACCTCTTAAAATTTCTAAGCTGCAAAGCTAATATAGGTTGATTTATCGCCGGCATCTGAAAATTGTTGCTTAAAATATTTCAACGGTCTTCGAAAGCCATAGTCCTATGAACGTTTATCCATTATGGTGATTACAGAGTTTAATGGACCCGATCATTGTTATTTATGTCACACCGAGCCTGAGCTTTCTCTAATGCTTTACTTTTAAACCGCGCCATTGTGAAATAATTGGGTTTTAATGTTAACTCGGACCGTGACGTGGGTAAAATCGAATAAAGTATTATATATAGTTAAACTTCTGCGTCCGGCCATTTAAAATAATCGCATTTGCATAAATAATATGCCGAGCACCGATTATGTACTTTCAATGATAATTTTATATCGTTCGAAAAATCGCGTTCGACACGAAAATCTTAGTTGGTATTTTAGGTCTACGTTATTCGGACAGTTTAAAAAAAAAAAAAAAAACCTCGCACATAATTATAATAAGTAATACTATAAGACGAGGCGCTTGGATTCGATACTTTTATCTCGATTCAAATACGAAATTTTATTCTAACTGCAATGGAAACTCTTCGATATTCGATTTCAGTATATAAACTTTAACTTTCACTTTTCCCAGTCGAATTCCTGCAGTATACTTAAATTACAATATCTATATACTACATGGATATGAAATACCGGATCGCGAGAATGAATTTTTTTTTTGCGAAAGATCTGCGATAAGTGGATCGTATCTATTTTAGATCCCTGCATGTGTGTGTGTGTGTGTGTGTGTGTGTGTGTGTGTGTGCGCGCGCGCGCACGTGCTGCTAAGCTAGAACGCTCTTGTTACACGAAGTACATTCCTTTTCAATATATATAGAATAATTTTACAGTGTATACATTATCATCGACTCAGCGTGCCCCAGTCGAAAAGAGAAAACTTCCGATTGAAGCTCTGTATGTTCTTGTAATCAAGAAGAATTTTTCGAAAGTAAAAAAATTCATCTATATATATATATATATATATATATATATATATATATATATATATATATATATATAGAATATATACAAGTTTAATAACTCCGGATAAATCGCGCGACATCACAGCTTCTATGTGGAGCAGTTCCTATAGTTCTTGTACCCAGGGGCTTTCGAGTCCAAAGTAAACTTTTACGCGAACGAGAATGAATAATCTTAATTAGCGCGCAAGCTCGCGGGGATCTGGCGATCTTAATTGCTTGATCCTTTTTGCTCCCTCCAGCTCGGCAAACAGTCCGCGCGGCTCAGCTGATCCGCCGTATGGTTTTCACTGATTTCTTGTATATGTATTTTATATATACATGAATATATATATATATATATATATATATATATATATATATATATATTCATGTATATTTCTATCTATGTACAAGATTTTTTCCCTCTCCCACAAGCGCTCTCCAGGCGCGCTTACGCAACGATGCAGACTATATTATAGTACATGTGTGCGTACAGTGTTTTTTTGCAGGAGTAATCTGGTTTTGCCGCCTCTAGGGAGAGGAAGTGATTTTTATGCCCCTTCTTTGCATTATTCTTTAAAAAGTTTTATTTTCGCTATGATACTTTCATGTGAAATTCAGTGTAGCGAAGTTTAGTCACTGATGCAAGGATTATTCACCATTGTTTCATCGTCATATATATATATATAATGATCATTCGTTCTTTCATTTATACTTTATTGTTGTTGTGTTCTTATCCGATTTTTGTACGTATATGTATATGTTTATGTATATATATATACATATATATATATATATATATATATATATATATATATATATATATATGTATAATATAAATACAACTAAAAGATTTCGCAACTCGGCTATAAAAATGAACAATGGGATCGCGCATATTGTAAAAGCCAGCGCGTTGCAAACGGTTTTTATGGCGTTTATAATAAAGAATTATTCTAACGCTTATATAGGCTGTAATAATCTCTCACCCTGACCTTAATTGGACTTTATCTTTATCTCGAATTTAAAAGAAACGATCAAGATTGACTAGCATTTCTATCTTATATTATATATCTATCTAAGACTATGGTATATATATATTTATATAACAATGCAAGCTGTATATTCCATTGTCTAATTATTATTAATGCCTATTGGCACATTGTGGCAAGTGCAAGGGATTTATAAGAACGGACGTTTTTACGAGTTATAATTTGATAATTTTTTTTAGATAATAACTTCTTTACGCTCGTTATTATAATGCATCGTTCTTTATTATTTTATTTAATAATAAAACTTGCGCGAACGGCCTGAGATTATAGTTTGGTAATTACAAATCTTACGGCGAAGATAATGCGGGCAATAAATAAAGCAAACTAAAATATGTGTACATTTAAACGTATAACAAACGCATGTATATGTACGCGTATGTATCTATCATCGTATTATCTACTCCAAAGTTTCCTCGTTCATTATTAATGTTATTATTCAGGCTGTTTATCGTACCTGCCTATTATTTAAAAAAAAAAGCGAGCTTTTGCCATTTAACGACCATGTTTTTTTTTTTGTTAAAGTAAAATTTATTATTAATCTCATGTAAACAGATAATAACCAATTATTAACAGGTATTATGACTACTTGTTTATCATCGCATATTGAACGAAGACGTTACCTATGAAAATTCCTATTTTGAGACGGAAAACGTCGTTTCTTCTTCAGGCAGTGGATACTTTTGAGAAAATGCTAAGTTGAAAATTTTGAAACCTGTTAAGCCTCTATTATGTTAATGGCAAAGATTGTATAGGATAGAGGCTTAAATCACGCGTCTGTAATTTTAAATAATACATTTTTTTTTTTTAAAGGATACGGCAATATTATTTATATGCGTATCTGGGCTGGATTCATACAGATCCACACACACATAGAAATCGATGAAAGAAAATTAATCACGCGCGCGGGGGGGCGAAAGAAATTTTCTAGAATTGATTAGGTGTACATATGCAAATCTGATAAAGGAACTTTTATAACCACAAGAGAGAGAGAGAGAGAGAGAGAGAGAGAGAGAGAGAGAGCGCAGCGCGCGAGATTTTTTGATAAACCTCGGGAGCTTACGGTGCGCAATGTAACGCGTATGGCATTTTTGCGATTACGATCTGATATTGAAAACAGGCATGTACGTATATTATCGTTCGCGTACGCATTGTACGAAAGTGCATTATCATATTTGTTTAGAGCGCACTTGTCCCGCGTACGTTCATGCAATTGTGAATGCGCCTGGGCGGGGGCGGGGGGGGGCGGGGGAAGCCATTTACACGATTATAATTATTACAGCCGACGATCGCTGATTTCGAATTTTTCCATATGCACCATTCCACAGGGACATTCGGGAACAGCCTCCAGCCTGCACAAGAATAATGCAGCCGAGCGCGTTTTCTAGGGCTTAGCATTGAGCGTTAAATGCTTATGATAGTGCACATGTACTAAACGTGTTTGCTAATATAAATAGTGTCTCGATGTATATCGTTCCACACGATGCGCGAAATAAATATCGATGCCCAAATTCCAAAAATAACGTGCTAGTAGCCATGATGAAAAAAAAAGAAAAAGTCAGAATCACCGCTCGGATCTGCGCAAGCCGTATTTTAAAGTTGTCCAATCGCCCGCTGTGAACGGCCGAATGTTTTCGCGCGAACGAGCGAAGAAAGAAAATGAGGGAGAAGCCAGAACTCTCCGCCTCGGCCCAGTTCTAATTCGCCAACAGGATGCATCGTAACGAATCAGAAACTCGTGCTCGGATCGTGACTGAATTGGCCTCGCGATTAGAAATTTTCGGGGCCCACTCGATTCCGCGCTAAATGTGGGTTGCGCGAGGGGCGCGGAGAGTTCGCGCTTGCACGGGCCATGCGGCGCATCCGCGCGTGTGCGTAGGATACGCGCGGATAAGATAAAGTTTCGATTAGAACTCTATATATATATATATATATATATATATATATATATATATATATATATGCATACGTATAGATAATATAGTTAAAATATTAATACATTATACATTCGTCTTCTCCACCATCGACGTATTTCCACGCGTCTATAAATATATAACACATGTTTCCGATTATCATTGCGCGATTGATTCGATGATGCCAATTACTGACATACATACATGTATCTAATATATATATATATATATATATATATATATATATATAATATAATATAGAAAGCAGCAAGTATACTGTTTATTGTTATTCAGCTCGTGGCTCATTTTAATTTCAAATGAGTCGCGCGCATAAAGCTGTACACGATGTTTATAAAATAAGCTCTGATTTATAAAGGTATCGTACAAAATTTATTGAGAAAAAAAAAGAACACGTGCCGCGTTACGACACGATGTAAAGCGACGAAATCCATCTGGTATTCAGAAACAAAAAGTTATATTATTTGTTCCGCGTCAGCGTCATTGCCCGTAACAAAATTATTTGACTTTATAATCGTATTATTAGAAGATAAATATTGATATAGTTATTGGATAAGATGTGACGGAGCAGAAGAGAAAATATTAAAAAATTCAAATCATTTTAACTATATATAATTGCGTTCTAGGAAATTCGATGCGCGGAGTACTAAAAAAAAAATTTATATGTATAAGATACGCTGAGAATACGCGGAGGGTAAAACGTTTATGCAAAGCGGACGAATAGAAATTTTAATTCGTATATAATAGGCTCGTATAAAGATTGTACAATACACCTGAAAACTTGTCACATTTATTCTCGATTACATTACATGGATTTTTGAATGGAGTTGGAAAATTTTTCCATGTATTTGTATATATAATGTGTGTATAATGCGATGCGAGTGAAAGGCATCGCTAAAATACATAATAATGTTCCGCAATAAATTTCACGCATTACAACAGCGCAGTTTTATATGCATATATATATATATATATATATATATATATATATATATATATATATATATTTGACTAAGCGAATTGCAAGGTATAGGTATGTGGTGTGTATAAAGAGCGCCTGACAAGTGCAAATATTACATAAAATGGCAAAATAAAAACATTTTAGCACGTTTTGTGTTCAATAAAACGCGCGTATATATATATATATATATATATATATATATATATATATATATATATATATATATATAGACTAGACATTATACCGCTGATGCTGTATACAGCAGATCCTATTCAATAACGACCAGCGCGCATATGAAAATGCGAAAATGACTCAATCTTCGGTGGCGATGGCGACTACACGTTCTATGTCAATTGTTGCAAAAATGCGCGGAGCGCAATTGTTATGTTTCAGAATCTATTTCAGAATTCCAGTCGCACGCGTGTCAATGTTCGCGCACACGCACGTGACTTCCTCCTGGTATACACACACACACACACACACACACACACACACACACACACACACACACACACACACACACACACACACACACACACACACACACACACACATATTATGCATGACTTTTGCGTCGATGTGTAGAACGAATTGTAGCGTACTAGCCTTATGTATTTGTACAAGTGGATGAATTAAGAGAGTGGGAGGAAAAAAAATCTGTTTTAATGCGACAAATGTGTTTTATCGATATTTTTTCACCTCCTTCTACTTTTTTAAATTACACACTTGCAATGTGTGTCGCGCGACAGATACGAGTTTTATGCTTCTGTTACAATACAGATACCACAATAATTATTCTACAGTTATTGATTCTTGCTCAATAAGACGTTCCTTGTATTCTCGCACTCGAGAGATAAAAGAAGTGTGGCAAGCAACAAAAAAAAAAGGATTCAAAAGAACAATATAATTATTATTCAGATATATATATATATATAGATTACAGTATTGAATTTAAAAGTCAAGGCCTGTCTGACGTAAGACCTCTCTGCGCGAGAGGGTATCAGTGCTACACTGCGAGTCTGATGTACTTGCGATAATAATAAAAATAAAAATAAAATAATATTAATAATAACAATAATAATAACAACAATGATGATGATGATGATGATGATGATGATGATGATGATGATAATAATAATTTTAAAAAAACTCAATGTAACAAAGAACTTTAGGATTAATGATCATAAGTTATAATACGGAACGATCAAATTATAATTCAATAAAGTTTCATCAAATGCGTCATCCTCGCTCGCGTGCACAATACATGAAAAATCTTTTCATCACCTCCAAGGCTGCGCGGCCTAAACGATATGTACAGGTATATAAGTGATATTAACAATACAAAGAATAATCGACAAATGACAGAGCCGAGGTTGCACCTTAGTAAATATACCAACGACAGTCGATTGTAGAGATATAAAAGCGTTTCGGTTCTAGATTTTCCGAGCGTTCCAGCGGCGTGGAAAAATGGACCGGGGTCACAGGTGTCTGTTTAAAAAAAAAAAAAAAAAAAAAAACACCAGACTCGACCTATCGCACTTGATAAATCGCTCGAGAATTCGGCATAATATTTTTCAAACGATTTATCGCGAGTATTATCACATATGTAATTTGCGAGAAAAGCAGTGTCCATATAAAAATCAACTTTGTTATTTGTATAGAAATTTCACCTTGGCAAACCGAGTTTTCTCATTATTATGGAAATAAAAGGTAAAAAAAAATTAAAATGGAACTGTCGCAAGTTATAAGTTGGGATTTGGCACTATCATCGATACACGTGGCCGTATGCGAAAAAAAACTCGCTTTTTCGACAATTTCTTCTTGGAACATTTTATGCGCGCGACATATTATAATTGACGCCATAAATCATCCGACGAATCACTGTCAAATTGTCCAGCGATTTATCAAAACTGACGAATCAAGTGGTTCTTTTTCCTTTTTTTCCCTTTTTCTTTATAACAGGGGTACGTATATATATATATATATATATATATATATATATATATATATATATATATATATTATCTTTTTTTCCTTGTTGTTGCTCTCGCCGGTACACGCCCGCTCGGCGGATGCAATAAGCTTCGCGCCCGTATTGGGTGTCACATCGATGTGACATTCTCCGCGAATGATTAAGACACCGTGGAGTGAATTCTAGTAGAAACTCGAAACTGTCGGATCGGAGCTGCGTATATATATATATATATATATATATATATATATATATATATATATATATATAAATCTGCAAAATATACAAACGCGTCGCGTCATTCTCGCCCAGCTTTCTATGTACAGTTTATTATGCACGTGCATTTATACATTATATACGGTTTCGACATTAATTTTATTAACCCGCGCGGTGATTTATCGACGCTTTTATATTCTGAGAAAATTTATATAATAATGATGCTCGTGTGTATCCGCGCGCGCGCGTCTGTATATACACAAAACACGGATTATATACGCATCAGTTGCCACTAAATTAATTGAACGAATGCCTTTCTCATTGTGAGCTCGCGCGCGCGCGCGCGCGCGGTTGCTTGCCTCTATCATTTATTACTCCCGGCCATTTGTTTCAATTTGATTCTTGCAACAAATTAATGCAAACGGCCAATTTAAAATTCTCGGACGTGTGGCGCGCGGTAGATTGCAATTTCGCAATGAATTAGCGCTAATTTAAGATTCTGACGTAGCCATTATAATAAACTAAAATTAAACAATGAGGACTCGCTGTGCAAACAGTTCTGAAAAAGGTATATGTGTGTGTGTGTGTGTGTGTATATATATTGAATAAAAATTTATGGAGAAAAAATTGCGAAAATGCCGAATATAAAGTGGGATATGAAAATTTTTTAATTTAAAAACTCTTCTATTCAATTAATTATATACGTACTTTTGCAAAGATACGTGAAATAATAATTAGAAAAAATACAATGGACCTCCAGTGGCTCTTTGATTTATTAACCGATGTTTATCGGTTAATTTATTGCAAAATGATTTTAAAAAATTTTTATCCATTTCCATTTTTGTATTTATTATAAAGCTGATTTCTCAAGCACTTTTTAAATTTAATTCGTAAAATTTATAATACAGCTTGACTTTATGAAAATTGTACATTAAAATCGTATTTCATTCGAGCGTTTTACTCAATAATACTTGTCGCGTGACTCACTCCCAGCAGAAAAAAAAAGAAATGATGGAAGTAAAAGAAATAAAATTAGAAGCAGTAATATAATTGATAGAATAAAAAACAAAGAAGAAAAAAGATCTCTTAGAATAATACTGCCGTTGATTGTATCTGTATAGTTTTAATTGAAAAAAAAGAAAAAAGACTCCTATACACCAATTACGTATTATATATATCCTGTTTAATACGATATTTAATAAATTATTAAAAGGCCATTCTATTCTATATACTTTGTGCGTCACGATAATGATTTCAACAGTAGTGAACGAGAAGACTGTAATAATAAAAGCGGCAGTATTTTATTATATAGCTTGATGGAGACTCATATCCTGGAGAGGCAGATGCGCGCGGAGATGCCCCAATGAATCTCTTCCACTAAAATCAATTTATATATATATATTTTTTTTTTCTCTTCCTGCTACTTTTATATACAATACTCGAAATAACCCTTTGTCCTGGATTATATATATATATATAGATAAGATAAGTTTTTTAAGGAGAAAAATAACGCTCGGCCCACAAAAAAAAATTGGGATATTATTTGTTATTCAACGAAGCACGCAACTGCGATAAATCACAATTTGATATGATATATCTAGTATTGAATAATATATAAAGCGAGAAATAGCGTAATAAGATCGAGTCAAGAAAATATATAGGCAAGAAATTGCGGAGATAAGTGTGTGGCGGCTAACAATCGGATTTCTGTATCAAATTGAAAATTGTTCCATAACAATTTATATATAAATATATACATATATATTTGATTTGTTAAAAAATCTATCTTAACCAGAGATTCATCATGTAACATTATATTAGTTGATAAATTGGAAGACGTTCACATTTTGTATGGACGACGGTCATTGAAATCAATTTCTCGGTTAATTAATATATTGAGTTGTGTTGAATTTTGAAATATTTCAAGATATTATAATTTATATAAGATCATCGTGCACGCAATTAAAATCATCACTCTTATAATAAATTAAACAATAGCATAAATAAACATAACACATAAAAATTATTCTATTTTAAACTTTGCTGAATTGGCGCAAAAACGCGTACACTGTCGTTAAAAAGAAAATTCTCCTGAATATTGCTCGAAGTGCCGTATTTTAGAATGCCTCGCTCGATAAGCGCAAAATGGATTACGTAAAATGAAATAATAATAGCACTTTTGTATTGTAATTAACTGCACTTAGCTTCGATCAAAAGAATTAAACGATAACAGCCGATGATTGCAAAATTGCAATTTAACGCTCGCGAGTCAATAACAATGATAATGACGATGTCTCGCGTATATATATATATATCGTAAAATTACATTTTACCGAAAGTCAATTAAGCCTCTCGCGGGGTAAAAGAAAAAGGAAAGACGAGAGCTGTGCACGTATTACAAAATAGTTACGTTTCGTGAACTAATAAGCCCCCCGCCCCTTCCAACTCCCGCACGTTTCGCGTATAACAATATACTTCATATATATATATACATACACGCACACACTTATAATCCACCAGGCTTGTTTCGGGGGAAAAAGAAGGGAAGGGGAGGGGGACTGGGGACAATGTATATAGAGAGGAGGAAAATGGGAGAGAAACGTGCGCGCGTGCGCGCACGCGAGCAAGAGTTGGCCCGTCGGTGGCTAAGCCGGAATTAGCGAATAAGTATACAGTATGTATATATATATATATATCGTCCGTGTATATTAGTAAGCTGGAAACACAGCTTGAAACTTGCGAGGAGCAAGTATATCCCCAATGTCATTCTGATAATTGTATAAAAGCCCCGCTTTTACGTTCGTTAACCCGGCAGAAACAATATATATGTATGTGTATATATATATATATATATATATATATATATATATATATAAATCGACTAAAATTGATTTATCTTCCGGGATAGTTTCTCGTCACGCAATGAGAAGTTTCGCGAAACGTTTCATTTGCGCGGTAAAATAATAAGCCCGGTAATAATAAAGCGAGGAGAAAATGTAATCGTCCAAGTTTGCATTTTTGAATTTCGGCCGATGTCTAATTTCGGCGAAGGATGATGAATCGCGGGCAAAGTGGGGGGGTAGGGATTGAAATCAACGAAAGTATAATTATAATTTCTACGGAATCGGTACAATTTGTTTACTAAATCCACACACGGGATAGGAAGCGCGTTATCCTTGATAATGCGCGACGACGCGAGATAATGGACAGGGGACTTTATTCCGCTGTTGCGTTAATGGAGACCTCGTACGAAAACCGCCCGACCACTTTCGAGACGGCCGAAGAAGCGTAATATCTGTAAGTTCGCGAAACGGGGCGGCGACGGCGTGAATTTTACGTTATCGGCCCGACGAAACGATCTAGGGAGCGTCTAATACAGAGCCTTGGCGATATTTAAATGACGCGCGCGCGCGCGCACACACACAGCGACAATGTTCGCGCGAGGCTTTATTTGCTTAATCTACATCTCGTGCTTTCAGATCCGGCAAGTAAATAAAGGTTAAAAGCTTTTTCGAGCCCAGTGTATGTTTCAGTTGAAAATAGCCCGTCGCGCAATATAACCTTCATTATTCGGTCCCGCTCCTTCACGGGTAATTCAATAACACAGAGTTTTTAATAATATTTTCCTTCGTTTCATATAAACGAACTAATTCGTTCGCCCCCCCCCCCTCAGCAATACTTCTACATAATTCGCTTATGATTATTTGCGTAAGAAATTTATCATTCTGTAACTGCTGCCGCCCCCTCCCCCCTTGCCCCCTGATTTAGCGAATTGATAAAGGCGTTCTATTGGCTTAGAGTATATATATGTGTATATATATATATATATATATGCAGGCGAAATAAGTTCGAAATCACAATTCCATTTATTTTACGTCAGGGCTTTTGATGGCTCTCGATAAAAAGAAAACAATATCCTTCCGTTTGTTTTCCGCAAAAATATAATCAAGGCCGTGACATTGAGGAAAAATCGAAAATTGAACTGTCGAGCTGTACTGGCGATGGGAGGGGGGGGGAAATTTTTATTTTATACATACGAACACAGATATTATATATATATATATATATATATATATATATATATATATATATATATATATATAAGAATTTGTATGCCATCGTCGCCGTGTACGTAATTGTTATTTATCCGCGCTTTTTTTTTCTTCCTCTACATATCTTTATTCATAAGATGTTTATATATTCAAAGCTTTAAATATCCTTCTTCGCGTTAGTGCATCGCTTGATGTGTATATCTCGCGTAATATATATAATTCTATTTTTAAAATTCTTTTTCTGTCGTTGACGTGTGTATATATATATACATATATATAATACTATTGTTTCACCCACATTAATGCGTATTATTTATAAAATTATGTATTTCTGTCGGAATTGACATTTTTCTTCAAATGGCCGCAGTGAGACGTTTTCTATGCGTTCGATAATGTTTTATTTTCTTGCTTTTTCCTTTTTTTTTTTACTTGGAGACGGAACATTTTTTCGTAAGATCGAAAGAGTACACGTATAACGGAAGAGCGTGCAAAAGACTTGGAATTATACATCGAATGCTTCTCATCGATTTCACTTAAATCAACGAATATATTTTCATTCGATCGAACATTTTAAATCGATTCAAAACATTTTAATTAATGTACGTACTTTGCTTACGTGTACGTATGCATGTATGTATATTGAAAAAATAACTCCGGCTCAGCGGAACAACAGTGTTATTATGCAAATATAAAACAAGGAATTTTTTCTCATCAACGATCATTTAACTCGAAAAGTTTTCGAGTGTGTATATAATGTGTATATTATGTGTAATAGCCCGCTCGCTGGCCCAACTTAACGTAATTTCGATTTTTCCCGCGGTATTTAACAATCGTTGCGCAATAACGATTAAAACTTCATGCTCGATGAAAGAAGCTTCTAATTTGCTTCCATAAGTCTTCGATTTCGAAAAATTGAGAGAGGAAAAATATTGCGCTCTCCCTCGATGTACCTAAACCGATTCTTTGGTCTATATATATATATATATTTATATTGAGTTTATCTCGTTACTTCGTGTCTATTACTTTATATAAAATCGTTGCGCTGCGGGAATTCAAGCGTGAAAAACAACAGACAGTCGAAAGTTTAAAACTATATATAATACCTCAGGAGAGACCGGGGACCTAAAACCACAGGACCGCACAGGACTATAGATTTGTTATTTGTTGTTTTTTTTTTGCTTTTGGCTCGTTTCATTAAAGTCGGTTTTTTCGACACGACTTTCGAGACTCCAAAGTCTATCTAATTTATTATTACGAAAAAAGAAAGGCTAAAACCGAACCAGAGACAGAGAGAGAGAGAGAGAGAGAGAGAGAGAGAGAGAGAGAGAGAGAGAGAGAGCTCCCATTATAAACGGTTGCTCATTAAATCCCCCTGCATTCGGCGAGATTTTAGACATATATACATATATAGAAGATTGGCCCTTCTCTTCTAATTTTTCGATATATCAGTGGATTATTCGATCAAGGATACCTTTAATATACGCGCTTCCCATCCAAAGTGCCGCAATAAAGTTCTCCCTCGTCCTATCTATATTCTCCCTAATATATATATATATATATATATATATATATATATATATATATATATATATATATATATATATTGATCGATTGGACTTTCGTTTCTTATACAGTATATATAATATTGCAGCGTGCCACTTATACGTGCTTCTGACCTGCCTCTCTACGACGATGATGGCTCACGCATAGCCGGGTTCATCCATTGTATTACACCGTCGAATCTCCCAACGTGCACACGTACACACACGCGCCACACAAATGTCTCCCCGTGTCTTTGCCTTAGTTTTTCTACGCGCACACTTCGAAACGCAAGGAACGAATATCTACACACACACACACACACACACCCATATGTATATATGTATATATATATATATATATATATATATATATATATATATATATATAGACGCGTATAAGTATACACGTGGCACTCGTATACACATAATCTCACAACTGTAATAAGTGTGTAGAGTATACGGATGTTGTAATGATAGTGCCTTGCGCGAATAGAAATGCGGGGCGGGGGCGGGGGGTGCAGGGAGGAGGGTGGCAAAGAGAAGAGGAGAAAACGGGAAGAGTCTCGTGGCAGCGGATACTTACGTCATTATGCCAGAATACAGGGCTTCTATATAGTACACAACGTGTGGTTTCTTATTTTCCGTTATTACGATCTTTTATAGCCCGATATCATTCCCTGCAGCGGTCCCCCCCCTCTTGCTCCACTATCCCTCTCTTTCGCGTCCTTTCCCCTTCCTCCCATCCGCGGACATTCCCGTTCGCGAGCCCGTTCGTCTACGTCTCTCCCTTACTCTCTGTCTCTCTCTCTCTCTCTCTCTCGCGTCTCCCAACCGAGATTCTTAATTCCCCCACCCCCGGCAGTCGTTTTACATGCAAACTCGCAGAAATTACACTTCATTAGGGATTGTGTCACTTCTACCTTTCTCCCTCTCCCGACATTCGTCGTAATGTAAACTTCGACGTGTGCGGCAATGATTTTTTATGTGGTCCTATAAAAGCAAAAAAAAAAAAAAGGAAAAACAAAAAAACAAAATTAGCTGCGCTTCATCTTGATGACTCGCCAATTATATATTCTTGCTGTAATATGGTAGCCGAATAATTGGCCGATTTTCTTTTTCATCCTGTAATGCACATTATGGAATAATTTGTAACAGGGGAATGGTCTTGTTGTCTTGTTTTTTTTTTTTTTTTTTTTTTTGCTATTTTTAGAATTGATAAAGGTTTCGAATATGCGAATGAAATTTTCACCGAGGCTCGGTATACAAATTAACGTTCTTGTCAAATGCTTAAATTAACCTCGATAGTCGAAAGTTAATGTAAAATAATGTAAAAAGTCAATATTAAAAGTCTTTTTGGTTTTTGAGCCGATCCTGCACCGGTTAACAAAAGAGAATTTTTTTTTAAAAGTCAATCTTTATTGCAATTTTTTCGTTGACAATTCGTTGACTTCGTCAAGCGCATTATTAAACAATAAATGAAATAACAAAAATTCTTAACAGAAATAAAAAGAAACATATCAATATACACTCAATCTTAAATAGTATTTTTTCTTGATAATTGTAAAGTAAGAAATAATTTTTATTAATTTTTTACTTCGTCCAGGAAATTTTTCAGGTTTTACTTATTATGTAACTGATTGCTGACGTGACGTTGCAAACGAGAATTTACGTTCTAAAAAAAATTTTTCTTCTCGACTTTTTAAATATACTGTTAATGTTGCATTATGTATCGATGTAACTATACCATATTAATATAAAAACAAAAAAGTTAATATATTTATCTACTCTTCTTATGAATAGAATTTGACGTTATTTAAAACAAAAAAAGAAGATTTTCTACAGGATAAAAACAAAGTTCTCTTTTATTTATCCTAAGCATTATGCGCGCTGGTCAAAAGATCTTACGTTTTTATAAGCGATGCAAATTTTGAGGATAAAAAAAAGCTATTTGAACAAGATATTACTTCCGACAGCGTCAATTTCTGCGCGTTATCGAGCAATCGTAAAATCAACTCCATTATACAGTTGAGCGAAAAAAGATTGAAGGAAGAGAAAGAGAAAAAAAAGACTATATGTTTCGAAAACAAAGCTCAAGTTAAATAGACTTATTGTTTATATATATCTTTCTCTGTCCATTTATCTATAAGAGTTTATATGTATGTATATATATATATATATATATATATATATATATATACCATACTCATTGTATGCTAAGACATTTCCAATACAAGTTTAAGGAAATACGATTACTCGTTATGGATCACCATTAATAAATTTAATATGGCCTTGGTATATTTTATATTTAACTTATCGACGTATTTGACAAAAAAATATATATATATATATATATATATATATATATATATATATATATTCGTTTCTGCTAGAGTGCGGGCGTCCGCGCCAAACAGACAGACTTTTACTACTGGATTTTTGTTTATTCTTTTTTTACCTGGAAAACTAACATATATTGTATATACATAATTACATATATCTGTATATATATATATATATATATATATATATATATATATATATATATAAACTTACGTGACGAGGTGGATTTAACAGTTGGATTGATTTTGCAACTCACCTGCAACACAAACGATAAATCAACGTTAACAAAGGGGCTATATATGAAATGAAACGTATTATGACGAGCGAAATAACGCAAATAATGGCTTTAAACGTTCGTGTAAATACACACACAAGCGCGCGCGCACACGCACACGCACTCATGCACCTAAATAACGTGGCTAATGATTGATTACGAAATATCTCGAACGTCGCATTGTGCGATGGATCATATATATATATATATATATATATATATATATATATATATATATACATACACACATACTTTTGCACAGCGGACGAAGAGAACATATCAAAGCACCCCTACACGCGAAATTCAAAGCCAAAGACTTGCAGCTGTACCGAGATGTAATTCGATTTAATTCGTATAGATAAAGAAAGAAAAGCCACTATTAATAATGCCCGGAATTAGCCGCGATTGTTCGTATATAAGCCATTTAATCTCGTGGTAATAATTACGTAGGCTCAATATTCCTTCGACTATGCACAAACCACAAGCACACCCCTTATGCGCTTTTTACACGCGAATTACCGCGTAGTACAAATTATATATCGATTTTTACCCTCCGCCTATACGCGCTGCGAAGTTATAAGGTCAGAAAAAGTTTAATAATTACTATATATATATATATATATATATATATATATATATATATATATACGCGCATATACAGACAGCCAATGAGAAATATAAAGGCAGATTACCGCTGATGTCGTACGAAGCTGCCCTCCTCCACGCACCCCTCTTTATCGGGGATAACGCACGCCGTCGCCGCGGAGGAAGAACAACTTAACGATGAGGACCGGGGCGGAGCGGTCAGGGAATTCGCCCGGATGCCAAGGCGGGTGGCTAGAGGTAAGTTAAACGCAAAACGATGCTAATTTTACAGCGAT
>JACCIC010000201.1:735000-812500 GCA_018907035.1 Sycobia sp. Sy_11
ATATGTATATATATATATATATATATATATATATATATATATATATATATATATATATATAGCGAATAATCCGCCGAACGGGACGTGCGCGCGGTACATAATCGAGAGATCGAATGAAGTACTTACTCTCTCGCCGCTGTTCTTAAAAAAATATGGAATATGTTATATATATATATATATATATATATATATATATATATATATATATATACATTTCCGTGTCTAAATATATATATAAAGACAGAGAAAGAGAGAGGGAGAGAAAGAGAGAAAAATTTATTGTAATCCATTATACAATTACGAAGATAATGGATCGGTGCAATTACTGGAGCGAACGCGCGCGCGCGCGCGCATGTGGCCTTTATTTTATATTAAAATATACAAGCTAAATTGACACTTATCAATATTTCTCTAGATTTATTTTATGCGTTACTATTTTCTTCAATTACAATAACTGCGCGTGTTTTTATACGTCTGATGGGAATATAAATTTTCATGGCTAGAGGCAATTTAGTTTAACGTTTAGATATTGTATTTTTTATAGTTTATATATATATATATATATATATATATATATATATATATATATATACTTTATTATAAGAATAAAATGGAATTAAAAGTTCAGGCGAGCATTATTATAAATCATCTCGGATGATGATGATAAATCTCGAAGATAACGCAAAATCAATGCAAAAGGACAATGACGATAAATTTTCAATAATAGAGTCTCGTGCGTTCTCGTATGTATTTGCATCCGGATTTTATAATGTAGTATAGAGAAATATTTAGATATATATCTACAATGTTATATTTTACACATTATCTTGATTTTTCTCTTTCGAGGCAATTAGAAAAAAAATTTTATTATTATCTAGATTTATATGTTTTATAATATATATTTTTTGAACAACTATATAATAACTATAATTCGCTCGCGCGAAATCGAATTACGAAGTATAGCAAATTATTACGATAGCAAGTTTAATAATGTAAAAAAATATATATGTGTGTGTGCACCAATTTCGAGGAGTTCTGCGATTCGCCTTGACATGAAAGAAAAAAATAACAAAACAAAGAAAACATGATATTAGAGGGAAAAAGTGATCGTCTAATCAGCTTTGAAATCTGCCAATACATTCGATTGTCACGGCAAACATTGGGAACAACGGTTGGACGCGGGTGTGGCGGGGAGGGGGGGGGTTTAAATTTAATAGAATGACTTATCAAACTTTCCGAACCGGGGCGATTCTTTACAAAAGTTTCTACAACTCTGGCAAAACGCTCGGTCGTTTAATTAAAGAAAATTCATTTTAAATTGATTAGTGGATCTATCCCCCCTCACCCGCCCCACCCCGTCCTCATCTCTTACTTTTCCCCTCCCTCACGTCAAAGCACGCGCGCGCTCTATTTTCTTAGGAAAATAATTGATTTCGAATTTAATTAAACGGCTTTCTGGTTTATAACAATGGCCGCCCCCGCGGCGCGCCGCTTCGCTGCGTTTACATTGGAAATTGGAGCGTTGTATTAAGGGTGTGGGGGGGGGGAGGGGGAGGGCGGTCGTTGCGAGTACACGTTGGATCGTCGGACGTCTGGGAAACCGGCTGGACTCGATTATTCAATCTGTATTATACCTATACATATATGTGTATATACAAGAAATGGTCGTTGATATTTTTTACTATAGTCCTGTCGCCAGAATTATATGTATATATATAGTCGCGCATTTTGAAATTCAACTAATTTATACACCATTCGATAGCTTATCAAATTAACGTTGATTTTTCGAGAATAATGCGTCTACTACCTCAGAATGTCGTAACGCAATTAAAATGCATGTGCATATTGCGCGACCCAAAAGTGCCTGTGCGCTATTCAATCCGCGCGCGTCTAAAAATTCGTTAAGCTTATCGCACTATTATATATATATATATATATATATATATATATATATATATATATATATATATATACGAATATATGTGCACATTATAAGAAATTTTTCCTTGATACTCAATTTATCCGCTCGAGCAATAGATAATTCAGAGAAATGCACTACGAGTAGAATAGTAGGATTTTTTACTCGGCGCGCATAATGAATTGTATAAAAGGTTTGCAATAATATCTGCGAGATAGTAAAACTATGTGTGTATATACGCAGATAATTTTCTATGCCGCGCCGCGTGCGTTTCTCTATCTCTCGCCTCGATTGTATAATTAATTTATTGTCTCGTATGCTATAAGATTGTATTGTTTCATTCTCTCTATCTTTTTTCCTTTTTTCTTAAAAAAAAAAAAAAAAACTGAAAAAGAAAAAAATTTCTATAAATTATTACACATCGATAGTGGACATTCACACAGCAGTGCGTAATATCGTGGGCATTATCAATGGGGACGGGTAACAAATCAATAATTACATAAAGCAGAAAGACTGCCAGAATAAGCCGGAGTGGGGGGGGGAGGGGAGTTCAAGTGAATATGAGTTAATCACAGTTATAAAGCCTTATCTTATATGTACACATTGTCATATGGAGGAGTCCAAAACGGCGAAGATTACAGATTACTTTGGAAATATATGATTTTCCTTATTCTCCCATGTTATGATATATATATTATTGTAAATTAAAAGAAAATATTATACAATAATCCTTTCAAAGTTGGTTGGACACGTGGCCAAAGAAAATAAAACGAAACAGAGAATTTATACCGGATTAAATAAAGTTTCATAAAGTAAGATTGAAAAGAACAATGTCACAAAATTAATTAATGAAACAAAAAAAAAATACTTTTTTTAAAAATACTTCGAGCGACGATGACGTCTTGTTAACAAAACGATCAATTTTTATAATGAACATCCCGACCGAATTTATTACACGCAGAATTAATATCGCCTTGAAATATTAAATTGAAACTTTTCCTTTATTTTAATTGAAAAAACGGAAAATCTTTCAACAAATGCGCCCGATTGCGCAAAGAAAATACGGGGATACTCTCGAGTAAAATTGTAATGTTAGCGTAACTGATAGAGGGAACTCGTGTATACAGAGCCTGTGGCTTATCTATATTTGTACATCGAAGAATTTTCCCGATGCTGTCGAAGAAGAGAGCGATGACCTTTTAGTCTAAATCCGTGTATTATAAATGCGAGTGTGCGTGAACGATACCCGACCCTCCGCGCGGCCTCCGATGCTCTTCTGAATCTCCTATACAAACGTGCTTCGCCCGTGCACAGTCCACGGAGTCGTGGAAATAAAAATAAATAACAAAATTAAAAAAAAAAAAAAAAAAGAACCATTTTAAATGTAAGATTCTAAATTTACGTAAGAATTGCGCCAACCGAACGAAAACAAATGCATTCCAACTGCTTCATTAACGAGCTTGACTGTGTGCGAGATTTCATCAGAGAGACGAATGAGGTGTGTGTGTGTGTGTGTGTGTGTGCGTGTGTGTGTGCGCGTGCGTGCGCGCGCGCGTGTGGGTGTGTCTGTGTGTGTCTGTGTCTACATAGGTTTAGATATACATTGAGAATAGTGCTTCATGTCCCACGGGCATTGCAAGCAGCGCGCAAGACTGATGTATTATGTTAAACCAGGTTAAACCTACTCGTGTGGGTCAAAGAAGAAAAGAGCTCAGAAGAGCATTAAGTACACACACACACACACACACACACACACACACACACACACACACATATTGTACAAAAGATGGACGCTCCGCGACTAAAAGTATACACATACAGGGACATATTAATATGTGACGAAAATTTAATCCTTAATACATGCATAAAGACGAAATTTAATGAACCATTCGACATTTCTGTTTATTATATTACGAAATACTTTGTTTCTTTTTTCTTAAAAAAACCTCTAAGACAGAACAGACTCGGTAAAAGAAAATCATCTCGACGAGTTTACCGTTGGAAGTACCGTTGATAATATTAGGAAGGCATTTTAAGCCAAGCCTTGGATTTATATATACAGAATTTCTTTCCTTTAAACCTTTTGTCCTTTCTTAGAATTCACCTTTTCCCGAGCTTTTATGCATTATACATATTTTCTTTCATTTTTTTTTTTCATCTTTCATAAACTGCTCGTTGAAACTGAGACAAGTATACCGTTTCTCGTAGATATCTATGCCCAACCTGCTAAACGCGTATCAGTAAGAGGAAGCGTGTATAAAATTTTGCACAGAATTTTCGCGTTGATTGTGCCGGAGTCGAATAAAATTCATCCCAATCGACTGCGGTGAGAAAAAGAGAGTGACAAAGAGAGAGAGAGAGAGAGAGAGAGAGAGAGAGAGAGAGAGAGAGAGAGAGGGAGAGAGAGAGAGAAACTTTTAAAGGTTCTAGAACGCTTCTTTTCTTTTTTTAATATATATATATAGATATAATGAAAATGATTCAGTTCCTGATAAAAAAGAAGAAACACTAGATAATACAGTGAAAGGCGTAGAAAAGCCGAGAGAAGTTTAAAATATTCGATTATAAAACTGAATTCTCATCTGAACATGTAATAATACGTCTCTCAGACTATATATACATACTAATATATACTTTTTTCATTTTATAGAATCCATTAAAGAAGAAAATTCAATATTACGGACGTGCCACTTTACATTTGTAGCACAAGCGCCGTCGGGAAGGGGAACTAATTAAAGTTTCAACAAAGTCGTACTGGTAGAAAACGTTGAAATTTATCGCGGTACAGTTTATTATACGCGTATATGTCTAAGGAAGAAAATAACATAAAAGTTTAGTGTGTATCCACAATCGGGGAAATGTTAACGACTGCGATCTCGTTATACTGGATTTTGGAAAATTTCCGAGATTCCTCCGCGTTTTTTCGAATCCGGCTCTTTCTTATTATCTTTGTATTTTTATAACTATTTACAGCAGTCCGTCGCTCGTGCAATTGGCCGTTATTCCGATGAAAATTCACGTTCGTAAAAAAAAAAGGGAACTTTCCTCAATTGTCGTCTCGGATTCTAAATTTTTCAATCATAGAATACGCGTACATTCGTATCGGAGCAAAGCGATGCCAAAGCGATTCAAATTTACGAATCTATCGAAAGCTCGAAATTCAACAACAAGAGATAACCTTTCAGCTCCTAAGTCTTCATATTTATACCCAAAGACGTCCACGTATCGCGTTCTAACCTCGTATTTCCATCAGAACCTGCAGTTTACGCGATTCGCAGGTGCCATTACAACACCCGACGACAGCTATATATCTGTGAATATTTTTCCGTCGTTTCGATGCTGTATATACATACATACATACATACATATATACATACATACATACATATATATATATATATATATATATATATATATATATATATAATATGTGCTAGTAGTATATAACTGGCGACCCCGGCGGCGACGGGCGAGATCCACGGCGCGCAGACCTGCGTGTGAGCGAGCGAGGGAGTGAGCCAGAGAGAGAGAGGGAGAGACAGTGAGAGAGGCGAACGCACTCGCGCGCGATCCCCCCCCCCCTCCTTCGCGCGACAACGAGGGGAATGCACCGAAAATCCCGGCGCGTCCAGGTCTCACCGACGGAGGCGCCCAATCGATTTTCTCCTTCCCTCTCTCCCTCCCGCCATATATCTATATATATACACACACGCACTTTTATTGCATCGAAGCCCGTCGCGTGCGCGAGCGCGCGCACGCTTTAAATGCCACGCAAGGACGCGAGAGTTTACGCGCCCCCGCTATATATATATATATATATATATATATATATATATATATATATATACGCGAGCGAGTACGGCCCCCGGGGCGACCTTGACATTAGTGCGTGCACGGCGAACGGATCGCGGCCGACCAGCCGGCATCAGCGCCCCGGCGACCTCGGCGCCGCGGCGTTACGCGGTTTTGGGCGTTTATATACGTTTAAAATTTAACCGAGGCTCACGCGCGGGCACAGAGCACGTTTGTCGATTTTCAGCTCTCTGTCGTGGACGCGCGGATGATCCCCGGTGAGGGGCGGTTTACCTTCCTTGTTCATTTTCTATACCGTGTCGAGCTACATATCGACTGCTGAGTCGATACGCCCGAGCTCGTAAACACGCGCGCACGCGCGCGCACACACACACACACACACACACACAACTATGTGCGGAATACTTTTGTAGCAGCAGCTTCTCTCAGTAGACGACGCGTCTGTTCGGCGAGGGAAACGGATGCGTCGGATTTGATTCCTGTTGTCCGGCAGACGTTGACTGTGCGGATCATCAATAACTATATATACTGATGTACTGATAGCGCAGTATTTCAAATTCCATATTCATTCGAGGCATCGAAGTGGTATTTATTTATAAGTTTTATTTGGAATCATCGTTTGTTGGACTTCTAAATAGTTGTATATTTAATTTTAGGAACGGTGTGATGGGGTAGAGCAATTGGAGGTTCTTTTACTGCATGGCCAAGCCCGATGTCAGTCTGGAATATGCATTGGTCATGTTTGTTTAACGATTTATTCGATAGAAAAATCGATTGAAGATTAAATTTTGTATCCATTAATGTTTTTTAGTATCTTTACCTTTGTCAATTTTCCAGCCATTGAATAGGAGCGTTTTTGTAGAAAATTCTAAAAAAAAATATTCCTTTCCGAAATTTTTTACAATGATCAATTTCAGGCGAAATACGCTATTAAAATGTTTTCTTACTTCTCTGTAAATTGCAGTGAATATCAACAGGCTATCTTTGCGATGTGTTCTTTTCTGGATATCGTTTGATATAATTCCGTATCAATACTATTTTCTGAATTTTTACGAAGCCAGGTATTCGTATATATTTGAGTTAGCCGACCCTTATTGAGGAGTTCACGCTTGTAATGCCCAATGAAACACAAAGCATTGATCTTCGTATATACGACAAATAGATTTGCGGCCTCGTACTATCCTATCATACGAGGGTGGTCCCAGAAGTACATGGCCCGACAAATCAAACTCAAAAATTTTGAAAAAATATATATTTATTTTTCAACATAATCTCCTTTCAGCTCTATACACTTTTTCCAGCGATGTTCAATAAGTTCGATGACCTTTTTATAATAAGAATTGTCAAGCTCCTCATAATAACCATTCACTGCCGACATCACCTCTTCATTGTTGGAAAATATTTGACCAGCGAGCCATTTTTTCAAATCTGGAAACAGAAAATAATCCGAGGGAGCTAAATCTGGCGAATAAGGTGCATGAGGTAGGAATTCAAACTTTAATTCATTAATTTTGACGATTGGAATAATGGATGTGTGAGTTGGTGCATTGTCTTGATGGAACAACACTTTCTTCTTAGCCAAATGAGGCCGTTTTCGCTTGATTTTTTCGCTCAAACGTTGCAATAAGTTCGCATTATACTCGCCGTGGATAGTTTTTCCTTTTTCAAGATAGTCAATGTAAATTATCTCACACGCATCCAAAAAAACCGACGCCATAACCTTGCCTGCAGATGGAACGGTCTTTGCCTTCTTTGAATCCGGTTCTCCTTTTTGAGTCCATTGTTTTGATTGTTCTTTTTTTTCGGGTGTGAAGTGGTGGATTCATGTTTCATCCATGGTTATGAAACGACGCAAATTCGGCTTTATTTTTGAGGAACATTGCAAAACACTTAACTGAAACATCTTCACGACGCTGTTTTTGTTCCATTGTGAGCAAACGCGGTACCCATCTTGCACACAGCTTTGTCATCTCCAAATTTTCAGTTAATATGCGTCCTGTACAGTTTTGTGGATTTACTTCAACATTTCTGGAGTCGTCACCTCGTTTGATCGACCACTGCGATGCTCGTCTTGACAGCTCATACGGCCTCGTTTAAACTCTGTTACCCAATACTTTACAGTTACAAACGAAGGAGTAATCTCACCCAGAGTAGAGTCTAGTTCAGCTTTTATATTGGTTGGGCTGAGGCCTTTAAAAAAAAAAGTATTGTATCACATAACGTTGGCCAATTTTTTCCATGTTTAGAAATTCACTGAAAATGTTCACTATTGATGGCTGTCAAACAAATACTAAACATCATGACGTCTTCAAACTTGAGACATATACTTCATAGATTGTGTAAGTTCTAATACAATTGTATTTTTTGAGCAACTACCGCCACCTCTAGGTCAGGCCAGGTAATTCTGAGACCGCCCTTGTACATTTAGGATTTTTTTTCAAATATATTTGAAAAATATGATTGAACAATAAATTTTCGTGATAATTTTATACTTATCTAAAAACCATTTGAATAATGAGTCGATAACTGTTATTGCAGCGAGCACATTTACAAACCTTATGAATTTGCTCAAATTAGAAATACTCTTTAATATCGAGCAATATGAAACTCTTGAACGAACTTTGTGATAAAATTAAATATTGTTTTTGTAAAAACAATTTCAAATTAGTCCATTACGCATGAAAAGTACAAAGTATTATGTAAAGAAAATAAGGATAAACGAGAAATTGAAGAACATTAAAAAGTCCTTTGTTATATAATTTTTTAATCATAATAAGATATAAGCGGTAACGAGTTTAAAAAATTCATTTCTCTTTAATGCCGAGCATTTGTTGGCCGCGAGACGCATTAATAAACTTGCACGCGCATACTTTCGTAAAGCGACGAGGGGAAAAAAAAATTCTTCAAAAAGAAAAAAATAATAATAGCGAAAAAACAGTTATATACTGCCCGTATTATCTCGAATGAAATTTGTATGAGAGACAGAATAGCAGAATTTATCAGTCGGGCTGAATTTTAATTTTTACGAGGCCTCCACTTTCGAATAAATATTTTAATTTTTCAAAAGCAGAGCGCACTTTTAAATTATTATATTTTTACAGCGCACGGGAGAATTCTACTCAGACATAACAAAAAAGTACGTATATATATATATATAAATCACAGACCGAAGTAAATTTCCAAGATTATTTTTAACGAATCTACAGATATATGTAATGCGCGAATATTTAAAATTCAACGGTATACACAGTCGTACAATAGGTTCAGGACATATTGTTAAAATATAATAGCCATTTTCAACGGTCCGTTTCCCCTCACTGACGCAGGGCCCCGCGAAGTTCTCAAAAAGTCCTCGCAATAAAAGCCACGAATGGATTTTTGTTGTATTTCGTGTTCCACATACATATAATATATACTATATAGCTCTGCTCAATGTCGGCTCTGTACAGTCCGCGCATATGATGAAAACAAAAGGACGGCCTTTCATGTAAGTGTGTATATATATATATATATATATATATATATATATATATATATATATATATATAATATTAATTCACGAATTGGCTCGTCTATGGAAGCCAATCTCACAAATGTACAATTAAAGATTAAAACAGAGTTTCGCCAATTGCGCATGCAAGCATCGCAGTGTACAAGAATGCGATATAATGATCCTGCGGGAGAATGCGAAAATTACCTCGTCGATCTAAAGTTTCATAAACGCTCCCATAATGTAGAGCGCGAGCGAATTAATTATAGTCTGTTTCCCCCTTTTCCCCCGAGCGTTATAGACCCATGTGGAGAAGGGGGTAGATGAAAAAAAGAAAAGAAAAATAAATTATATATATATATATATATATATATATATATATATATATATATATATAAAACACGAACTACTATCAAAAGCGAGAAAGTAGTTTCTGATGTACGCATGTACACATAATTCTGAAAATTACATATTACACATATAGCCGCGCAAAGAGAACAGGAGATAGAGTGCGGAGGGGGATGGGGGTTCGAGAGAGATAATAAAGGGAGTGATGAAATCTTTGAGATCGAAGTTGCCGCGGGAGCGTAGATGGCGCGGTTACGATAGCGAGCGAGAAATATGGATTTTTATGCCCTATAGCGGGAATGAATCATCATAATTTCGCGCCCGACGCCTGTCGGTTAACACACATAGACGTGTAGTTATTCTATATACATACTGCAGGAAGTAATTAAAATAATTACGTAGGGCGGATGGGTGTCGGTGGGTGGGGGGGGGAGGGGTCATTAATATGATATAAAATCCGTTATTTTAGAGCGATGGGTATCGGATTGCTCATGAAAATCCGACTGGTTATTCGCGAGTACGTGGAAATTGAGAGATATGTACAGGAGTTGCGGGGTGTGCAGTTAAAAAACGGAAAAGTGAAAAGGGTGTAAATTTTGAAGTTTTTACCCAGTGTGTTTTTCATGTTAGAAGTGAAACGTTAAAACGGCCTCTTCGAGCCTATTCTTCATGAAAAAAAAAAAACAAAAATCTTTTATTTACTATTTACATTCACAAGCGTATAAAATTCATTTTCAGGTACCCTAGAGCACTTTGTATGTATGTTTTTGATACGTTATGTAACTGTAACGAATGTTGTATTGCAATTTATCCCGAAATTATAGAGACTTCTGCTATTGGTCCAACTGTCTATGTAGGCGCTGTCGTATATGATTGTGATAAAACAAATTATGTCGTGATCAGATAATTTTTCATCGAACAACGGTCTTTGGATTGCCTATTTGTACAATCCTTTTAAAAAAAAGTTTTCATTGTCTAATTTTGGAACAGTCGAACAATCGATGAGGGATTTTTAGTACTGAAGAATCTATGACAACAGAGTTACATTTAATATTATCTATACTTAATATTATTATTATTATTATAAAGACTCACATAGACAATAAGACGAACTCACACTCTGCTCTAGATTTGAAAGAGAAATTCTAATATCACGAATCATAGTGATTACATACCAAATTATTAGCCTCGTATACCATAAATGGAAGAGTTTTTTGTCTCATTATTGCTTCGGAGTGGCTCTCTCAACATTTTATTTATAAGGAATTTAAACTATGATGTTGAAAGCCGTTGTACTATTAAACTGAAAATTACGATTGAATACCTATAATTAAATTTATTGGTCTTTTATTGTAAGACCGAGAAGAGCATGAATTAAACTCGCGTAGAATATAAAAACACAAGAACTTTCGAAATATTTAAAAATAGAAAATGTATAACAGTAGTAAGAGCATGAGTTAGTCACATTTATTTAATTGAATATCATTTGTTTTTACATATTATATGTTTAATTTAACTTAATATTCTTAAGCGCACTCTCTCTCTCTCTCTCTCTCTCTCTCTCTCTCTCGCATTCTCTACTAAACTTTGTAATATATATATATATATATATATATATATATATATATAGTAGTATGTATTTTTATATACATTGTATCGAAGTATACATTAAGTTCGTTTAATTATTGATCAATAAAAATATTATGTCGAGCAAAAAATTCTTAATATTCCATTATTATTTCAGTATTATCGACAAAAAAGAGTTCCGAATATTATAATAAATATACATATTTCAGGGCGCACGTAGCCAAGTTATACTCTGGTATATACATCTATATATATATACATATGAGCGCAAGTACGTCGCCAACTTTATGCATATAATAATGTAGGCTAAATTACATAATTCTGGCGAGGTTCCAAATCACCCACACTTCGCCTCCCCCCCCCCTCCGCGGGCTTAACGCGGCGGTCAATTTATTCCCTAAACAAGAAACGGTATAACTGGCTGCCAGGACTCGCAGTAGCAAATAGACGTTATTGAATATCCGATTAATAAAATATAGACGCGGTTTTATTCCATACACTCGTATTTCTCTTTAATATTTATGTTGTACTTGGTCGGTATATACTTCAGCAAAAAAAAAAAAAAAAAAAAAAAAAACAAAAAAACAATAACCAAAGAAAGAACAAAAAGAAAGCGAAATGCGAGATACTTCTCTCTCGATACTTCTTCGGCGGTTACGGGGCTCGAATTTCATTTTAATTTTGAAAATCCATTTAAATCTAATCTTCCCGTTAAGGTCGAACGCGCAATTTCAAACTTTCTTATTCAGGAAGCTATGCCTCTATTCTATATATATATATATATATATATATATATATATATATATATATATATATATATATATGAGCTTCGAAGTTTTACCCAGGCAGTATGAAACTCAAGAATTTCATATATTCCTCCGAGCGTGCACAAACGTTTGGACTTATGAAAAAAACTTCCTTCCCCCGGTATAAAGGGTACTTTCGACTTTTATGCTCCTTGAAAATATTACAAAAATCTTTCTTAACAGTCTTTTCCAATCATTGAAATTCTGATTTTGCAGGAACTTTTTATATTAACCGGCTCCCCGATATTCCCTTGTAATATTAGATTTATCCCTCGGCTCATTGGTGTGTAATTGTAAAATTTTGCGGTATATATATATATATATATATATATATATATATATATATATTTCTACCGGGATTATCGATAATGCAAGCAAACTCTTATGAAACGGCTAAATTTGCATATTTATTAAATAAATTTCAAATAAAATTCTTGATAAGACGAATAATATACATAGTGGATGATTTAATTTTATTTTTAAATTAATAAAAAGCATACTAAATTAGCTCTGCGTACATTTTTTTTAATAAACTACTCAAGCCGAGCTGAATTAATTTAAAATCTGTTTTACAAATTTGTAAGATCTCCTTGAGGGGGAAAAAAATAAGAAATATCTGATGCATATACTTGAAAGAATTATTCTAGAATTCTTAACGATTCTTAATTTACTAGTTTATAAGGTTATAAATTATCGCGAAATTGTTTCTGTGCTTAATAAAGAATTCAAAACGATTTATTTAACTTTGCAGAAATTTCCGTACTGCAAATATTTGGCAGACTTCGTATTTCGAGTTGTAGAAAAGATGTGCAAATACCGAAAGCCCGAGTCATATTTAAAATGAAAACGAAAAAGAACCGGGAAATTTTTTAATTTTGTTTTCCTCGCAACAGACGTAGTTGCAAATACATGAAATAAAAAATTTTATCCCCTGATGTATCAAAACGTCTGTATATAGTATATAAATTTTTTTTTTAACACAAGGAATATAAAATCATCCTTACTTTGAAAAATCGGATACAGTCAATACATAATTCGTGTTTTTTTTTACGTTGAATATATACAGACATTTCAAGAAACGTTGTTCCGCGAACGCGTTCTCTATTACATTGAGAAAATTAAAAAAAAAAAAACTCTATTACAACCACGATAAAAAAGTTGAAAATTTAAAAAGTTCCTTTTTCACGAAGATTTCAATTAAGAGATTGTATAATACTATTTCAACTGATGAAGAGCTATAAAAGGTAAAATTCGAAATAAATCGGGCGCAATTCGTGCAGTTAAACAACTTTAAATTTATTCCAGCTCTTCCACTCAAGGTAAAAGATTATTTTTTGAAAATATTATCCAAGATAATTCCGTAGTATCGCGCTACAGAGTAAATGATTTATATTACTTTTTTTTTTTGTTAAACTTTACGGAATGCGATTGTATACTGATAAGGAAAAAAGATAATAATTTCATACTCGGATGAATATTCTAGAATAATTCAGAATTTTTCTGTTTATCCTAAGATTGAAATTCTCACTACATTTTCCATTATAAATTGTATTTCTGAGTAAATTTCAAACGTCCCATTATAAAGTGAATGATAAATTTTTTTTTTTCTACTTTCAAATTTCAAAATGTTAAAGCGAGACACAGTATATATTTTAACTGGGAGGATTTATTTTGCATAATGCTTCTACAATGTATTCATTCATATAAGGTTATTAATATAGATGAGAAATATGTCGATATTAGCATAAGCATACAAAGTTTTGTAAGAAAGAGAGAGAGAGAGAGAGAGAGAGAGGGGGGCAGAGGCAGAGAGAAATAACTTAAAAGTGTACTTTTCCACCGGCTATAGTGTAAATATAGTTTTCACACTTGTATATATTATAACTCAGGTGTTTTAGCCTATGATTTTTTATTTAGACACACACACACGCGCGCGCACACACACACACACACACACACACACACGCGCGCGCGCGCGCGCACACATAAACTTTTCTCGAATAATCTTGATTTTGCATTTAAAGTATATATATTTATATAATGTTGAAAATCATGAATAACGTAGGATAGTTTAATAAGTCGCCTCCTGACTTGGATTAAAATCAACGCTTATACATAAAAATTATACGGCGTATTATTTTAAAACTGAAGCAGGAATGATTGATCGTTCTGGCATTTCGATCTATAACAATCTAAAAACGCAGTAGTACAAGTATAGTAACGATTATTTTTATTTATTATGATTGTTTTTTTTTTTTTTTTCGTAATATCCCGCAGATTTCTCTCTATGCCTACAGATCGAGCGTAAACGATAAGACGATTGTTAATCCGCGAGCAACAATCGGGCGTACCGCTTTGTTTATGTAAAAGAAGGGGGCGGGAAAAAAAATATCAGGAACTAGCTCCGATGCAACATGTTTCATTGTAACGCAAAACGCGCGCGTTGCGCAAATCTCATATGCGTCGAGTTAAGAAGAAAAAGAGAGACTTTTCCACGCGCGCGTATGTGCGATACATGCGCATACGCGCGCATATTCTCACGTAACAGCACGCGCGCCGGTCTATGAAGTGCAGCGAGGTAGGGGCATTAATTATTCCGATGACTTTTCATTTTTGCAATTCCATCAATCTTGATTAGCGCACACTGTGCGCAGTTATAAATATCAGAAAAGTTGAAGGTAAAACAATAAACATATTATCTTTTCCAACTATAAAGCACACATCGTGAATATACATATATATGCGTCTGTGCAGGAGTTCATTAATCACCATAGCATTGCAATCTATTTTTATAATAATTTATATTACGATATGCATTCGGTGCTTTTTATCGTTTGCCCGAAGCTCTCTAAACTGTATATATATAGGCATATACAAGGAGCCAGATAAGCATCGGGGCTCTTTCCTGTACACAGCTGGTTTATGCATCGGAACAATAATATAAAAATGTAATATACAATAATTCGTTTCGATTAATCATTGGCCGGGGACCGAGTGACCTCGTTGCCCGTGTCGCGTTTTAGTTTCCCCCCCCTCCCGTTCCTCTCTGAAATTTCTATATAATACACAATATCGCTTTTGCAGCAAAACCTGTTTAAAACTGGTTTGGCATCGAGTCCGCACAAAAGATTGACCCCGGAGTGGATGAACTTCTCGCCGCGCGCCAGAAACCGAGAGCGTGAACACTATATGGTCATGTATGTTTTAGAAGCCAGAGAGAGAGAGAGAGAGAGAGAGAGAGAGAGAGAGAGAGAGAGAGAGAGAGAGAGAACGAGAGCATAAATATATAGGGAGCGCGAGGAAGGGAGGAATGGAGTGGGAGAAACGACGACAACGACCTCGCTATTTATTCTAATTCGGTCTCATTAAGCCGGACGATGTATTACATTAAACACGGCTTATCGCCGCGACGACTGTTGTGAATTATTAATATTTGCGCTTATAATACAAACCGTGGCAGAGATAACGGGTTCCCCCAAAAGGCATATATAACATCGCGGCAGTTGCCAGTCTCGTTTCGAGGTCGATACAGCGCTCGCGCGCGGCCGCTCTCTCCCCCTCTCTCCCGGCCTTTTGGAAAAGGTTCAAGAGCCGATGAGGTGTGTATAACACGGCGGGAAGACGAGGAGGTGGGGAGGGGGAGGGGAGAAAAGAGAGGAGTTTTTTTTTTCGGCGGTCCGAGCGGAAAAACCAGTTTACCTAGGAATTCGAAAGGGAGAAAATTCGTTTCGCGCCGTGGCTCCGTGTATATAGTATATATATATATATATATATATATATATATATATATATATATATATAGATCGACGTACACGGTTGATTTCCCCGCGCGCTGAAAATCTGCTCTTAAGATAAGAAACGGAGGGGGAAAAAACGAGGCATTGTAGTATTCGAGTGCGCACGTCCGAGGCGAGAGGTCGAAAAAGCGACCAACGAACTATCGCGCGCGGGGCCGTAAAGCGCGAAGTCGCAACGGGCCCGCATAATGTAAACACGGCCCGCGGAGCATGCAAAATTCATCGAGCGCGGCGAACAGGACCTGGACAGGTTGTTGATGCCGCCGCCGCCGCTGCTGCTGCCGGTGCTGCTGTTACCTGAGGTGCGAGGGTAAAGAGGTGCCGGACCGGTCACAATACAGGTTGTCCGACTGGCGTAAGTGCCAAGCGCGCTGGCACGATGATTATATGGGTTTCTCTGCGGGGCCGGGACAGGTACGACCGATTATTGGCTGTCGTACACCGACCGAGCGGTCGGTCGAAAAATCCGTAAGGTTGCGCGTTAAACCTGTTCTTTTTTTTTTTTTTTTTAGGGGTTCACCCTATGGGGCCCGTTTTAGCTCGCGCGCGTACGTAGTCGGTGTTGTAGTCTGCGCGGAGGCCCCACAAAGCGAATACGCCCGTCATTTAAATCGAGTTAGGTGAAATTCTTTCGAGTCGCGAATGAGCGTACAGGGTCCGAGTAAATTGAGCGTACATTGCGTGACGCTGGACAGGTACCTGTATAGGTCTTAGAATATATATAGGTTAGAGCATGAAAACCTGTACAGGGTCAGAACGCGTTTAGCTGAGTATTCGTTTCATATGGTCGCTCGTTATGACTGTTAGAGTCGTTGGCAACTGTTTATCCATCAGGTGCAGCTGTTTCGTCTTCTACCAGATCAAGTATACCTTGAAATTCTACCTGAATTGCGTCATCTGTCCTGGTCCGGTTTAGCTTTCGTTTAAATTACTTGTTTATGTATCTATACATATAGTTGGACTAGCTCTCGCCTGACTTGTAACTCGGATTACCTCAAATTATGTCAAATCGAATGTGCAGGATGAAAGACTAGTCAGTTCAAAGTTGAGAACTGAACTGGACTCGAATGAATTTATACTTATTTCATACGACTTTATAAAAGTGTAATTTGCATATTTTAAGAGGGTATGCTCAATCCTGAGTCTATTGCGTTTAACCGTAAATAATTTTTATCGTAAAACGAACGAAGAATAATCCGCGGCCAAGTATTAGTACAGAAAATGCTCAGAAGATTGAATTATAGCGAAGGAGATAAAAAGAAACTAATGGTAATAGCCTTAAGTAAACTCTGGTGTAACTGTATTTCGAACTATAATGGATAATCTACATAATATAAGATACAAGGTTTAAATCTAACATCCTGTGTTTTACAACGTTGGCCGTTGCGGCTAGAGCTAATATATAATACCGAGGATTAATGCACACACACAGGCACGTGAACATATTTATGCTACATACCAGTTTAATCTCGTGACTTAGCGAAAAGAAAATGATTGTTGAATGATTTTTCATAAAATCCCCGTTATCTCGAATCTTCTGATTTGCGCGAAAAGTATTTCTATTAAGGATTGCTTCAATAATGAATAAGCGAAATTAGTAGTTGGGTATTTCTAAATATAAACTTCAATTTTTCGGCTGTTGGAGGAATTGACGAAGAACAATAGATTCATTTTATCAATAGGAAAATTATGTTAATGAATAGATCACACATAGCAGTGAATATTTTTATTATCTATAAATAAATTTGATTAATAGAAAAGTCGATTGACATTTCTATTATATTATTTAAAATTATCTAAAAATCAATACGGGGCCGCATCGTTATCCAAGAACAGTGTACATTGTGCTTTGGATAAATATTTATCCGGCATTAAAGATTAATTTTCGATAGCAGTAATTTAGGAATTGCCCGCAACCACCCAAGCCGTTCCAGAAAAGTACGATGATGGCACAGATATATAATATAGAAGTTGTCAAACAAGCGTCAGGTTAATGAACTCAAATCTGCGGGGAAGTATATATATATATATATATATATATATATATATATATATACACACACACGGGCGCGAACATAAACGAACCGATGAATCATCAATTATTGCCATTAATTCGCCGCAGTAATTGTGTAATAAGTTTCAGCGATGAAAGTATAAACTCCCGAATCTGCTATGAATATCTAATTCGGGTATTACAAATTGACAAAATCGTTATTGCGACGCGCTCTATAATATCATTATTATTATATCCACTGTATTTCGAATCAATATGTACATATAATTATTGTCCTTTCCATTCCAATAAAAATATTCTTCTCTTGCTGAAAGGGGTTGGTTCTTCACAAACATACATACATACATATATATATAATATTATTCGACGAGCTCATTTACTACATGTAAACATAACGCAGAATGTATAATTGCAGTTCCTCGCGCATGGCGGTAACTCGAGTATATAGGTGCGCGGGCGTGCGCAGCGACCTCTGCGGCTTCCCTCCTCCTCCTCCTCCTCCTCCTCCTCCTATTCCTCCTCCTCCCCCCCCCTACCACCCTCTTACCCCCGTCTCTTTCACTCCTCCTTTTTCAACCCATAAAAATCAATCAGCGCGTTCGTTGACTCGGAGAAGGAGGCAGTTCAATGGCAGCGGCATACAAGCGCATACAAGTAGGTATAAGCACCTAGTGGCTCGGCTTGCGTGCGCGCGCGCGCCCGCGCGTGCTAAACAAATCGGCTCTATATATGGGGCGCGCTTTATTATTCGTGTAATCGCGGGCGAGGAGGCTGGGCGGATTTTTTTCTTTCGTCTCTCGCTATTATAGCGCGCGCGAAGCCTTGAAAAACAAACCCGCGAGAATGCGTAAAAGCATAGGTGTGTGTGTATGTATGAAAGAGCGCCAAGGTTGAAGAGTATAGAATTCACGAGATTCGCTACCGAGAGAGGCCTGCGAGCCACTGCGACGAGGCGAGAAGTGTCCGGTCGACACCAGGGTCCAGATTAACGACGAGAATACTTTTAGGAGAGCACGTAGCACTTTTAGCGTTAGTATAGTTGATAGAGCCTAGTTTCATATGGCTGGTCTTCGATTTGACAAATCAAACTTTAAGTAGGAGTAAGATAAGTGATTTAAATAATCAGTCAACAAATAGAAACTTATTTGTAAGTAAGTTTTAAACTTGAATTTGAGCAATGGAACAAATCATTTTAATACTTTAACTAAAGTTGATACTTTTTCTATATTAAGTATTTGAGGTGTCAGTCAGTAATACTACCATCGGCTAGTAGCGATTAATAACACGTAGTTCTTTGAATTGAGACATTGTTCGGATTCGTGTATTCCTAGCTCGAGCACATCAATGACTTCCGTGCATGATGTGTCCTACTTAACCCAAAATTCCAATTCTTTGAATTGATTTTCACCTATCTCTCCCACACGATATCATCTGCGCTTTTAACATAAAAGAAATATCCAAACTGTTGTGGGATTCGAAACAACATCTTAAAAATATTACCTCGAAAATCCACCGTGATCACGTATAACATAGTTAAAGCTATCATGCATCTAAAATACTTTTCTCAGATCTTGAAAATTGCTAAAGTGAATTAGTGATCTGCAATATCCTTTTTTTTTTATTACTCAGTAAACCCCTTGATTATCCTAGTAGCTATCGTATTAAAAACGTAACCCTAAATTGCTTGAACGAATTCACTGAGTGCAAAGGCTGTATTATTGACCATAAAAATCGTCTTCGGAGAAGACACTGTACATACTAACTTTTTCGGGTCTTAGAGTTCATTTCTGATCGTTTCAACAAAATACACACACTCGTGATCTTTGATGTTGCGGACTATCTCATAGGCATCATCCAATTTTTCTGAAAAAATAGATCTCTGTAAGTAAAAAATTTTTCTTTAATCCATCCAAAATAGACATCTGCGCCATTTCTATCATTAAAGCCGTCCTCTAAACATAAGAGATTTCACCCGAACTAATAGGTTTCCATTTTCTTTCAATCGCACTCAAGCTAATAACGTTTTATCAACGGTGTGCATTTCACGCTGGTCTTGGTTTAAAAAAAATAGCTCGTCTCTCTCTCAATACGAAATTAACAAATGATCTTTGGATTTACTTCAGTACTTACTACGTAACTTTGTTAAAAAGGTTACTTAGAATAAACGTATCGATAACATAAGAGAGAACATGCTTGGTACCTTCCTATCCCTGAAATCTATCTTCTATAATAAGTCGATAATCACGAAAAAAGCTTCGTGCTTTGAATGTTTTAACAATTAGGAGTTTAAAGACATACACATGCAATGTGAGTAATATGATACACATCAATGTGAGTAATAATTTATTTGAAAAATGTCCCTCTAACGTGATAAAAAAATTGACACACCCAACTTTCAATTTAATATTTTTGAAGTTAGATTTTACAGGCGATACTGGTCTTTTTCGAGCACATAAGGAATATTTACATGATGACATTTTCTTCTGTTCAACCCCTATATAGAATGAATAAGCAAATTTGCTTTGGATTGTTTACTTATAATTCTTGATTGATTATAAATATTTTTCAATTATTCGTTGAGAAAACTGTTTTTACTCGTCATCTAAGTAAATATATACTTTACGTGATAGAATCTGAACTTCTGAAATAAATGAAGATGAACTTTAAATAAGCAGATTCACTTATTCGACATTAGGGAGTAGAATGGGGAAGCACAATTTTCCAACGTTCTGTATGGTTCCTTTTCTCGAAAGCTAAATATTATTGGGAATTTGCGCGAGTTTCATCCCCCCTCCCCCTCGCGCGAGCTCGCCAGAGTAATTCGCGCATATTCTTTTTTGTCGTATACAGCGACCGTAAATTTTCACAGGTTCGTGTAACTTCTACACACGTGAATTTACGACTTTGTATTTTCGGCAACAAATGCGCGTTATAGTTATCCAAGTTAAATAAATTTTGGCGGGCCCGCGCTCAATTAAAAAGAGCGATAAAATTATGATTCGTACAGTTTTTAACTCTCGCGCGACTGCGACAACGGCGGCAACGACGACAACGACGGCTGCGCCCATAGACGACGAGTTATGGGAGGTTCTAAAAGTTTTATGGCTTCGGAGGAGAGTATAAAAATTTGCGAAGATATACTCGGCGGCGAGGGGCGGAGGGGCGGGAGCTAACGATGAATTAGCGAGAGAGGAAAAAGGATGATAAAGCAATGCATAGGTATATACCGCGAGCAGCGCAGAGCTGGGTCGAGCATGGATGCGCGCGCGGGACGTAATTCGATAATTATCGGAGGAGAGCCTTTAAATTACGGGTTACGTCAATCGTTTTAAGAAGCTCTCCTGGACTGTAAAAAGGAAAAAAAAAAAAACCAAGAACCTCTTAGAGGTCTGCAAGCACGCTACTGAATTTTACGAACATGACAGAATTGTAATAAATCGTGTATTCTTCCTCCACGCTTCGGCAAACTTCTTTTTCAGCATAACGTTTGAAGAATAAGATGATCGATGCATTGATCGGCCATAGTTCTCCTGAAACTCCATCTCTAAAATTGTATAGGTAGCATCGAAATGAATGTCTGGCACAAGATTTAAAAAATGATATAAGAAGTCTTTTTAAGCTGTACAGTTGCGAGAAACTGGCCATAAATTTCGGACGAAGAATTAGGAAAAATATAAGTCGAAGAACATTATGAAATGTTTAGTGCACGTGGTTTTCTTCTATTACCTCTTGTAAAAGTTATGTGCTTTTTGTATTTATTATGACGCTTATCCAAAGCCCACTAAGATATAACTAATATTCTACTTTAGTAAACGATATACGCGTAATTTTCGCATTAGTTTTAATATCTAACGTCAATTGCCATAGTAATAGCTTATAAATGAATTTCATTGTTTTTTATTATATATATATATATATATATATATATATATATATATATATATATATATATATATAATATATTTATAAAATGAAACAAAAAAAAATTACATTCAATTAGACAATATAATATCCTTTGAAGTAAATTAAGTCTGCAGAGTCGTAAACCTGACAATAATATAAGAAAAATTAATCGTATAATATATCCAATTAAGATTGAAATAAAAAAAATTTATTTCAAGGTGAACTACAGTTTGTTAATTATTGCGAATGACTATAATGAAAAACGTAATAAAGATGATGAAAATTCATCGCGATTGAACGAACCAGATAAGCAGAAATTTGCGCGAAAACTGGCGTAAATCTAAACCAACTTTAATGTTCACAGTCGGAAATAGGAACATAGTCGCCGTGGCGAAGACACGGATTCGTTGTCATCTATCTCTCTTCTCCTTTTTATAAATATTATTTGCTTAGAAACGTCCATAATATGTAAATAATAAATTTATATGTATATGTAGTTAAATAGTCTATATAAAAAACTTAATTCTAAAAAGGCCATATAGTCTCGAATATAGTTTATGTATATTATAAATAGAAATCCTGGCATTCGAAATGGAATACATACACACAGATATATATATATATATATATATATATATATATATATATATATATATATGTAGTTTTAAGGTCTATACACACTCCAACTGAGCAATGTATGTCAATTCATTCGTCCCCGATATTTTTGCTTTGAAGTGGAGCCTTTCAATACACATATACATATACATACACGCATACGTATATAAGTAATGACACGGGTATTAAGATGGAAGAGTATCGGTTATATTACGTTATATTATAGTTTCATCTATGTTCAGTTTATTCTTATATACATAGAGACAAAAATAGGAACGATATGAAAAGAATTCAATTTTAAGAAATTTGACGAAAATAAGGACACAAATCTATTTTCTCGTAAAGTTATGTATAGATAAACAAAGATAGATTTGAAAAATACATAAAAACTCGAGGATACCATAAAACTAAGTGATCTCGATTTAAGATATTTCGAGAGATTATTTTTATAGTTCAACGGAATTTCCCCTATTTCAGAGTTTGTTGGAAGATTTATTCGAAAAGTCTCGAGCAGTTAAATAATCATTGATTGAAGCACTAAATAAAACAGTTCTAAAATCTCTGAAATTTTTGTATGCCATAATAAAAAATCAGTTTATTCTATATGTACGTAGAGGTGTAGAGAAATGCCACTAGCACACAATTCGAGGACAATTCAATCGAGGCAATCCTTCGGCTTGTCCGTGCCAATTATTAAATAAAATACATTTGCATGAATATTACTAATCAATCTTTCAATTCATATATAAATCGATTACAGAATTTCATATATATATATATATATATATACATAGATGTATAGTGTTATATATGCCAATAGCAATGCAGTCAATGATTTGATCAAACCAGAATTCAAGCCTATTAAAGCCGCGTGTATATTGAGGTCGGCTGGAAATGATAATCTATTATACGCCGCGTGTATTTAATACAGAGTGTTATTATATTTTAATGGAAAATGTTGAAAGTTCTTTCAATATAATATATAGCATCGACATGCCTTTCGTAATAGATTTGCAAAATAATCATTATGACAATGAAATCTTGTAAATTGAATCCATTAAATGTAGCGCGCGCTGTATTATCGGACGCTGAGGAGCGCATTGATCAATGCCGTTGAAAATTATTATTATTATTATTATTATTTTTTTTTTAATGCACAATTTCAACGTGTCAGAGTTGTCGAATCGACGGTCCTGCCGCCGTGGAAAAGTCTCGAAAACCATTTACACGATACACGCGCTAAGCAAATACTAGAAAGTAAAATAGCAATTCTAAACGGCAACGCAGGCATAACAAGAAGCGTTGCCGCGGAGGGGCTAGCCGCTTTTAGAATACAGAAAAAACGGTCAGCTGTGCCGTATTGCGCGCCGGGCGACGAGTGAGAAAACAGAAAAAAGAGCCGTACAACTCGCCGTAAGAGAAGATTACAAAACGAGTTCTGTTACATATTATTCCTCTCTCATAATGGACGTTCAGTGTATTAAAATGACATAAAACGGCCGAGCAAAGATATCATTACTGAATGCCCGCGCGCTATCATTATCTATATAGATAGAATTTTTTTTTTTTTTTTTTTATTCCTTTCCGAGCGGAACGATATTGCATGACTCCTATTGTATGCATAATTCAGGGCTCCCCCTCCTCGCTTATTTATATTCCGATCGAATGATAAATACGGCAGAATACATTTATTTATTGATTATATAGCTTTGAATATTTTAATATCAAACTCCCTGAAATTCCACAATTTTTCTATAAAAAAATTATGGAATAACGATCCGCCAGTCCTTTGGATCTTTGTGCCGATGACGATTGGTATTTCCGTTAAAAGCGCTCGGGATTTGAACTACTTAATACATGAATCATTAGAAAAGTATGTAAAATGGAAAAGTAGCTCCCCAACCTTATTCGTTTGCATATTCTTGGAATTCCGGCGAGCATATCCACGAGTTCTATTTGAGTAAATATTTAAATTTGAAAATGTTTTAAACATGAAATAGCTTTCTAATTTTTTATGAGTATAAGCACAATTTACTCGACTCGCAGAGTGAATGGTAATAACGAATGATTCTATTCGAGGCTTCGATGAATTGAAACTTGATAATATTGAACAAACGGAGAAAAATGAAGAGGTCGCTGGGAATATTTTCAGAAAGTATAAAATCGCTAAAATACCGGAGATTCTTTTAATCCGCCATATTCTGTCGTATACCAAAGTTAAATTTAAACTTTATGGGCTAATTAAAGACGGTCAATTCGAGGCTCTATTGGTACGTAGTTTGGTCTGTTTTACTTTTTTTCGTATTAATCGACGTGACGACAATGGGCAGATCTTATTCTATACATACAAAAGCCCGAGTAGAAATAAATTTGGATGGCATTGTGCAGCTTTTAATCTGGGCATTTGTAGGTACTAATAGGGTAGCGTACTGGTAATCAATGAGAAACCCGTACTGGGCCCGTACAGGTCATCCGAATAAAAAATAACGCCACTGAAATTACGCAGGCTGGCTGACTAGGCCACCGCACCGGAAATATATACTTGTATAACAAGTTACAACAAGTACTGAATTATACATAGATTACATGACGTGAGTCTATTATATATTTCAGGTTTCTATTTCTAGTTCTTAGCAGCTATTTTACTCGGTCGGTAAGAGCAAATATTCAGGTATATCTACTCTGATGAAGTTGCACGACGTCTAGTCACTTCACCTGTGTAGTCTTTGTTATTTAAATCGGTTGTTTCTGCACTCAGTACAGAATTTAAGCAGCGGCCAAACTAACAGGTTATGACACTATCTGCCCAGGTACTTTTCTGTCGGTTACTTCCAAAGGACGACGAGACGTTAGCTTGAGCCTAATATCCGTTATTTGGACAACGAATTTCCGGTTGTTTGCTAGTAAAGCACCTTACTGCTGTCCGTGAATATCCAGATCGTAACCTAATTATTGATTCGAATTTTCTGAAATTATCTTTGCTTATGACGAATTTCTACTCTTTTATTATTTATTCCATTGCCAAACGTTCTCAAAACCAACATTATCCACTGCTCGTCGTCATTATTTTTCGTATACCAGCCGTGACCCACGAATAATCAAATCCACAACTAACTTTGCAAAAATTTTATCTCCGTCATAAAAGAAAAACCATCTTCGTCCGCTTTCTATCGTCAATAAGTTTACGGCAAGAAAATGCAGTTCACGAAACTGCCATTCTCCATGCCCGTCTTAAAAAAAAAAAAAAACTAATTTTAAAACAATCGATAATCTTACTTAATAACCCATGAAATCTCTCGAAATTCTACCTAAATGATTTTTACGCTGATAGCTAACGGTTCGCGCCGTGAGTTTCATGAATTTTCTATAGCCTCGATTTTAAAGCCGATAGAGCCTCCTTGGGCGTTTGAAAAAAAAAAAAATTTCGTGCGTCAAGGAAAAGAAGAGGGAAAAAAGTCAGCTCATTTCTGCTAGTAACCGCGTCTTGAATCCAGTCACTGTTTTAAAATCGTAAAAAATCGAGGAATAATATTAATAGCGCGCGCGCGCGCGCGCGCGGACGACTGTATATAATAGCATTAACCGAGCCTTTTTGCAATTCATCAATCCTGCGGTTTATTGTAGGTTAATAGGATAGATCTTACTTAACGGTTTGTATATACAGCCGGACATATATATATATATATATATATATATATATATATATATACACCGAGGCGCGTTTAACAATTATTCTTTAAGTCTCGCTCTCGTGCCGAGGGACCGAGCTAATTTCAAAGTTAATAATAATAAATATTATTGCTCTCGTATATTAGCTAATAAAGTCCGGTTAAAATATCTTATCCCTGAAACAGATTTTGATTTGAGCGAAGCGCGACCCTCTCGTTAGAGCTGAAAACGAGCGACTCTCGTTAAATTTAACTGGGCAATAAATCTATAAATATTTGCGCTTCAAAATAGATTTCCCGAAGACATCATACTTCCCTCTCAAAGTCATCCTTTCAATTTTATTGCTTTTTTAACTATACACACGCCAGAGCCCGACATTAATCGAAACACATTGATGCTACGTAATAAAAAAAAATAAGAATGATGATGATAATAATAATAATAATAATAATAAAATAATAATAATAATAGGTATTCATTGGAAATTAACATACTATGGTTGTAGAAATAATAAGTTAAACATAATTGCTGGATTGAAGTATAGTCAGAAGAGTTTTACAGTTATTATTATCTTATTCTTCTGTATCTAATGTACACTTATTCGTATAAGGTTATTTAGTTTTTTTCTTTTTAATCCCAAACACACAAAATGCGTCTCGAGAGTTTAAAGTTTTTTTCTAAATATTCAAGCACCATTAGTATTAATGAAATTTAGATCTCTCGATATTGTATTAATGTATATATATATATATATATATATATATATATATATATATATATATATATATATATTAATCTTAGATTATCAGTGGGCGATGTTACGAGAGAACTGTAAAATAAAGTAATTTTATCAGACTCTCGCACGTAAACGGTAAATGTGAATCACGATCCGTTCTGCGGACGTTAACAGTTCTTGGCTTCATACTGATTACAATTAACTATGCAAAATTAGTTTAAGCATTTGATAGAATAAGCCTGTGAGATAGTTTTAATTGAGATGTATTTTTATCTCAAAATTGATGAAAACAATCCAGGATTGACATAGCATCAGTAGATTTGTATTGTTTGGTTCTTAACCTTAATCTTGGCTGTACTAAAAAAAACCAAATTACTCAAACTCATTGATAGCGCTCGCAGCAGATATGGTGGAAAAAAAAAATAAAAACATAGTATTCGGTTTTTTTTTTCGAAAAACGGTATTTCATTATCTTGCTTTATCGTCATTGTTCATGAAATATTTGTGTTAAGAAATTTCAAATTGTGTATCCGCTTTACAAAAGCAAAATCGGGGGAAAAAAGGGGGGGGGAAATTAGTACTGTCGTTCGGTCGACGCGCGCATGTATTATAACCGATATTGGCAATGCAACAAAAGAATGCGACAAGAATGATTGATGCCGAATGTTTTTGTGTAAAATGAAAAACAGTATTTACCCATAGACGTCCAGTCCCTTATCCATATATTCATTATCTTTAACGCACACCCGTTTAAAAAGCCCTCTCACGCACTCCGTATGCACACACACACACACACACGCGCGCGCGCGCGCACACTCACACACACTCAGACCCACTCACACACGCGAGCGCGTTACACTTTAAAGCATGAATTATTTACCCGTCACTATATACATGCTCCGAAAACACAGATGGCTAATGAATATGTGATGCGTATATGTGCGATAACATTTTCTTCGAGTATATATTATAATATATACATATAAAACTATAATATATACATTATAGTTTTCCTTATATATATATACACAGACCCGAGCAGTTACTGCAATGTAACGTTAATAAAGCTCGTCGCATGCACTGCAGCGCGTTTAACCTGTCGAAAGCCTTCGATGAATTGTCCCATTTTGTATATTATTATATAGCCCCTCTTTCTCGAGTATTAATTAACTCTGGTTGTGTTTTTCAGGGCGCAGTGTTGTTAAAAGCAAAACGGAATACATGGTACTTTGACCGTGTATATATACAATAATTTTGCTTTTGCCACGCGGGATTTGCCAGTAATATATATTGCGAAAAAGTATCATAACGAAGGCAGAAAAATTAACCACCGCGAAAGCATTGTATACCTTCACTATACCAGATTCGTTGCTGAAGTAATGCGTATGTTGATCGATCCGTATCGGGGCAGCGTATTCACACACGGCAATTGACGAACGTGTTGCAAAAATTCAGGCCTGCTGCGTGGCACACCTTTATCCGTAAGAATATTAATTACCGTGTCACAGGTATATATATATAGATTAAACATATACAGTCGTTTAGCAATTATACTAAGTAGAAGTGCCTGTACTTAGAAACTATATAAGTACTTTTAGTATACACTTAATGCTCTGACCCAATTTAAAGTTCAACAGTATATAAAGTTCGTAATTATAGAGAAGATCTTCGAGAGAGATGAGAAAATAATTTTTAATTAAAGCACATACTTTAATCGTGAATCGTATTTCCCTCGATATATATATATATATATATATATATATATATATATATATATATAAATAATTATTTTTATTTTTAAAATTGTCATTAAAATTTATATCATTTTCCTTTGTTCGTTTAAAAACATAAAAAGCATATCTATATCTAGATTTTCGGACAATGGCAATTTTTATTCGAGAAGAATGATTTACAGGAGTAATGAGCAATTTTTGCAAATTACACAGGTCGTTGACAAGTTGTATATTATCGGTCATTCTTTTCAGAAATAATGAATTTTCATAACTAACGCTAGCTCAGTAGTATTGGATAACAATGTAATCAAAAAAGTGAATTCATTATAGGGATAATAAAGAAATTGCACTGAGGAATAGTAAAATTTTAATTCTTCTCTTATCTTCCGACTTTCATTTACATGAATACAAAGAAATACAGATGCATATATGTATATAAAAATTTTCATATCTCTTGTATACATACTGGGAGATATTTTTAATGATAAAGATCAACAGAATATTATTTCGTCGTAAAATTAAAAATAGCAAAATTAACGAATTACATGTAGAAGAAGAATAGTCCCCGTCGCTGTCGCAACGGGAACATTTATTATTGATCGGGACAAAGCGGTAAAATTTATAAACTCCGACTTCGCGCGCGCCCGGCTTCCCCGTATATTAACGCTGGGATATTTTTCTATTCGGAATTTGCCAATATATATATATATATATATATATATATATATATATATATATATGTGTGTGTGTGTGTGTGTATGTGTGTGTAACTCCTGAAAAATCGCACAGTTAATAAGAGTGATCGATGTACCGAAAGGCCTTTTTCGAATATACCCCATACATACAGGCACGGACGTTTACGGATTGCAACTATCGGTCGAACTATTCCGTGATCAATCAACGGTGCGCGGGCAATGAGGGGCGGGGGGAGGGGAGGCAGAGGAGGACGAGGGGCCGAGGCTCACGTTTTACCGGGGCCCGAGCGCAAGACCGCGGCTCGCGCGCGCGCGCATCCTTTTTCCGCGAGAGTCGCAGTATGTGTACGTAATTATACAGTTTCTTATGTGTGTGTGTGCGCGCGCGCGCGCGTGTGTGTTCTGTTAGTCGCTCACCCGCACAGGAGTCGTGAATCAGCGAACAGAGGCCCTGATTCACCGATGTCGATGCCGTGCGCGAAGTCCGACTTTCGCGTTCGATATATAATGTATGTATTGCAATGAAAAGAGATAGATAGATAGATAGATAGATAGACGGATACATAGATAGACAGGCGGATAGAGGGAAATAGAAAGAGATAGGGGACCGAGACAGTACAATAAATAGACGTAATAGGAATTGCGACTAATTATTGGAAGTTACATCGGTGCATGAGTGGATGTCAACGAATGGTTCGTTTCCCAAGCGTATTTTGCAAAGATAGAATTTTCTAAACTCGGAATAAAATCTGCTATATATACACATCCATGACCGACAATGAAAAATCGCAGAATTAGTCTCTTTGAAATGCGCCGGTGGCAATGTAACATCTGGTCTGGGGCTGTTTGGAAAATGCTGCGGTTTTCGGCGGCATTGTCGCGCCATCGCGTTCGAAACCGTATTCGTGCGGATTTTAATTTAAAGACAAACTCTTCTGATCTTCAATGAAAAAATTACTGTTTTGTTTGCAGATGACTATCTTGCGTGTTCCTAGATCGATCGATCTGCATCGTGCATTCCATTTTCGTCATTTGGCTCGTACACGCCGTTGCTATTTTTGTAAACGATAATGTAATTAGCTTGAAAGTATACAGACCATTAATTATTGTCTATCAATTATTCGAAGTGCTCGAAGTTACCCATTACTATGACTTGGTTGGTATTCAGCATATTTATCCCGTCGTTGTGTAAGGATTATTATTAGAGTACGATCTGATATATATATATATATATATATATATATATATATATATATATATGTGTGTGTACACGCGATTAAAAACGACATATATTCATGAAGCTACAGGTTTTCTCATGTAAAATTTTTTTATACCATTCGAGAATCTACTACTGCAGTCTAATAAACGAGAATGTAATGCTTCAACGAATTTTTTTTCCTTTTTTCATTACATTCTGATAGTTACGAACTATAAAATTACGTCTTTATTAATAACCGCGTATCGCTCGCTGGATTTCACAGTGGAATTCCTTGTATGAAACGTCGGCAATGCCTCAAAATCATTTCCTACGCTCCACTTTTCAATGCTCGAATTTATACTCCGTAATCTGGACAGATCCTTCATTTTCCGCCGTAAATTCATTTCCACGTTCGTTCCCCTAATCACGATCTCGGCCAAACCGGAAACTCGAATCTATCGTCAATCATCTTTTATAGCATTGTTTCCCTACAGCCATGCGTTCCGAGGCTTTTGTGTATATATGTATATATCCCCGAGTTCCTGCTTTTTCTCTTCACTTTTCTTCGCCCGATAAATATCTACATCGACGTACTAAATCACAAGCTTCGATCGGTAGAATTTCCGGATTCGCCGGCTGATCAATCGGTCGTGCCGATATGCGTTCAGGTATTAATAAGAAGTTGTGAAAGAAAGTGGAGCGAACGCTTGTATGCCGAGAACAATGTAAGAGGTGTGTTAAAAAACAAAATATTCAAAAAAATTTTTTTGCTCGTCTTTGAGGTTCAATATTTATTTAATCGTCTACATTGACATTGTTTTCTTTTTGGTTTACCAACGCAGAAAACGCTTCTCGAACTCCATGTTGGGGGCCAGTTTTTGGGCCAAAAATTGACGAACGAGCAATATGAAGTGTGACAAAAACACCTTTAATCTTAACGGCTGGCACTTAAAAGGTAAACGATGAAAATGGATCAAAATATCATAACAGCTCGGCGGCAAGAATATTATAATAATAAAAAAGAAACAAACTAATAAAACAAACGTAGTAATAAAAAAAACAAAAATATTACCTTCGCCAGTCTCCAAATTCGCGAAATTCTCGAGCACACCCCGTACAGACGTAAATATAAATGTATATGTGCATTAAGAGGAGCGTGGACATAACGTACTATGCGCGCGCATACGCGACAGTTTGAAAGAAGAGCCATCGGCCGCAACGACGGAAGTCGAAACGGATTTGACGCGCGGCCTCGCAAACGTGCCGTACCAAAAAGAGGCCGGAACTGCGAAACTTTTTAGCAGTCGCGTCGTCGTTGGAAGTTGGGCGCGCGACGCCGAGCGAACCTGCCGCGTATATGGGAAAAAAGGAGCGGGCGGGCGCGGTCCCGAGCGCCCGTTGAGCAGCGCGCCCTGAAATTGAGACTTTGCCTCTGGATTATTAAGGGATTGCCCGGGGGGCTTCGCGGGGATGAAACCGTAACGCTGGATTTGCGGTCCGTCTCGGCGCTCCGGGCGGGGGGGGTTGGGATTGCACGTTGCTTTACTGCACAGACTGAGGGAAATGTTTAACGTACGCGTATCTATATATATATATATATATATATACATATATATATACGTCGATGTCCGCGTGAATCGCCAGTTCGTCGTCCGCCCGCGGCCCGGCTCGTTCTCCCCCCCCGCCCTTTTCTCATGCGAATCGAGCGATAACGAATGGACCGTGTCGGGGCATTGGCAACGGCCGACGATCGTTAAACGCCGCAAACCGAACGGCTCGGCCGATCTGCCGAGCCATATGCTTGAGAATACATTGCGCGCGCGCGCGCGAGACCGAAGAGCGCGAGCGAGATCGGGTCCGGGGCTTCGGGCCCGGCGCGCGCAACGACGAGGTGCCACGTCGTCGCGCGCAAACGCGTTCACGCGCTAACAATGAAATTCTGCAAGCCGGCGGGGACATCGTTGTCTCTCACGCCTGTCCGGCGCGTTTAACAAATTTTTGACGCACAGGGTTGCCCCGGTACTCGCGCCGATTGAGCGGCGGAAAAGCGCGGCGAAGGGGGCGAAGATCGCCGGGCGTACAACAGCGCTGGGACTCGTTACGTACATCGTAGCTTATTTTTAAAAGACCGCAATTATATAGATACGTATTTCAAATAGAAATGCGAGTCTCTATTTTTTTGTTTTGTTTTTCCTTTCTTTTTTTTTCGGTCAAAACTGCACATATAAGAGGACAAAAGAAAACGATAATTGTATTAATTCGAAAACAAGCAATTCATATAGTATAATACGTTTAATTCGTGTTCCATTTTAACTTCGCCAGAGTCCATTATTCGAAGAAACATTATTTTCGTAAAAGGATTTTCGTTACTTATTGTCAATATCAATTATTAAGAGCCAATTTCAATTTACGATTTAAACGTAAAAGTTATTTTCGCTTTATGCATATTTACTATATAATTTAATTTTTTTTTTACAATAATAATTTACTTGTACCGTTTTTATTTTCCTCTTCGCATATACAGTATATAACAAATTTGCACGTAATACCTGTACTTTCATGCGAATAAATTACGGAACGGAAGAAAAAAAAAATGGAGTTTTGAAATAATGTTTCAGCCATAATATAGAGAGTCTATTAACATTAAAATTACATTACGTATATTATTTACACGAAAGTTTATATATATATATATATATATATATATATATATATATATATACACGCAGGCGCAGAAGTTTTAAAAATTACAGTGGTGGAAATTATGCGCGGAAAGTTCACGTATAAATTGTGTGTATGAACACGCGTGTATATATATATATATATATATATATATATATATATATACATATATACACATAGATATATACAATATACATATATACTTATAAACGGCGATAATAATTCATTTAGTTTTTGCACTGTTAAATCACGCCGCGTAACTTTTATATTAATCGATCGCACGACTCTCTCGCTCGAGCCGATAATAAATATTACGCGAGAGCGATTAAGGCGTTTCTTTTTATAAATAAATAATAATATACCGTATGCCTCATTGAGGGAATGATTAATTTCGCACGGTTGGGTCGGGAGGAGGAGGAGGAGGAGGAGGAGGAGGAGGAGGAGGGGAGGAGGGGAGATTAAAAGGTTTGCATAAATTTACGTAACGAATCTATCCGATTGCCTTCTTGTGCATATATCTATATTTATATCTATATACATGTTAATGACGACTTTTCTTCGCACACATCAGTTGGCGAGATTGCCAAGAGCACACGGGAATTTTAGAGATATCCGCGGTGCGCGACAGCTTAATTATCAGCGAACGCCATCGATGTAAACGGCAATGTATGATATCTACACTTTCATATATATATATATACACACATATATATATATATATATATATATATATATATATATATAGTCAAAAATAACCATTGCGAACATGTATTTGAAAAGGAAAAAAAAAACACTATACCGATACGTATATGTACACATTGTTCCGTGTTAAAAGGAAAAACAAAAACAACAAAAGCAACGGGAGATATATATGGCTCATAACTAACTTTCCGTTAATTATATAACTATATCTTAATGCGCATATTGTTTATACGTGTTTGTATTAATGCTGAAAATCCTTATAAACATTGTTTCGTAATGGACGGATAATGCGTTGGGTAACATCTGTCAAACGTGCTTTAAGATAATTAGACTAACTATCCGTGAAATCTTAATGGCACCGTAGATCATGAATTCTGACTATGATTAATTTCGCCTTGCATTCCAGTCTGTAATTTAGTCCGTAGAATGGAATTACAGTTTTAATCCGTGCGTTATTTTTCTTTTTTTTTTTTTTTGCTTTTTTCGTTTCTTTCTTTTGCTGTTCTTTTCGTTTTTTTTTATTTTAATCGATGATTTAGAAACTCGATCACTACAGTATACATACATACATACATACATACATGCATACATACATACATACTATATACTATATATATATATATATATATATATATATATATATATATATACATTATAGCTGGAAAAAAGGTCTCGCCGTTCCGTTCATTTTGCGCAACGGGTATATATATACTTCCAGTCCTCAGGGGGAAATATTATTGTCGCGAATATCGCATTAAATCATTGGGTATATACACGCGTATTTATTATTTATCGGTCTTTAATCTCCAATGGAATCCTAATGATGTTCTATCACGTTCTACACCCATGCACATACAAAGTATACAGCAAGAAAGGTATACGCGCATTGAAGAAAACAACGATGTTTGTTACCAATTACAAATATATATATTATTAAATCTGGGCACGTCATTTTCAATGAAGACTATTTTAGCCAGATTCAGATTAAGATGGCCTCGTTTGTGTTCACAGTCAATCCTTCGTACATGGGCTAATCGTCGAAGGAAATAATTAGACTTGGTAAAATTCGAGAAAATACGTGTCCACCGCGGCGCGTAGAGAATTCCGTACGGCCGTCAATGTACATCGAAGCAAACGCGCGAAATCCATTATGACAATTGCCGTAAGAAGCGGACAAAATGCGGCTCGGCGGCTAATCGGAGCTCAATCGGGCCTGGAGGCCGAAACCAACAAATTCATGTGTATAGAGTGAAAAACAATCGCGGAAGCGTTTTTGGCCGGGGCGCGCGCTCAATAATTATCAGCGTATAATGGAAGTTCGTCGATCCCCGATCGGGATGGGACGAGAAAACCGATACGTCTCGCGCGACACGAATACATCGAGGTATAATGTGATGATTCGATGCGCCGACGATGTATATATAACTATATATAAGCGCGCGGGGCAGGAAATTGAATGTATTTGTAAGTCGCCACAGTATGTGTATATCCTCGACGAATTATCCATTGATAAATAATGGATTAATTGTATACACATATTCACGTAAGAAGTACACAATGTTTTTTATTTATTTTTTTTCTTCTTGTTTTAAACCGGAATCTAACCGTTATTTTTCATCTCGCAGTTAATGCGGTTTACAAGTAAACCGAAAAAAAAATAGGGTAATGGAAGTTTGAATCGAAACAACCTGTCCAATTAGATATTAGCAAACGTAAAAGCAGACGTGATTAACGGACAGACGCATTATTCATATAGAGGGAAGCGTAGAGATAGACGTGTTTGCGACAATACACGCGCAAACCGACAGGTTCGAGCGGCGCGGAGGTGAACAGAGGGAGAGAAAGAAACGGAAGACGAACTACCTATATAGCAACGAGAGAGTTACGTAAGTGCATTTTAAGCAGATATAAATGTACGTTACACGAATGGAGAGAGAGAGAGAGAGAGAGAGGGTGAGAGAGAGAGGGGGGGGGGAGTTGTATATGCTTTCACGAAGAACAATTGAAAGCGAGGGTCTCGAGAGACTCGCGAACATTCACGACCGATCTTGGTCGTTTAATGCCATTAAAGCTCGGATCCGGGATCCATAAGGTTTAAAATTTTGATGGATATAACGATTAAACTAATGCTTTCTATATGTATATATATATATATATATATATATATATATATATATATATATATATATATATATATATATATGTACACGTTCAAAGAACTCAAAATAGATGATCTGTGAAGGATATACGGTGAGAATTTTCGTCTGGAAAATTGCTTCCAAGAATAAATGAGCGATCGGAATGAATTGTTTTTCTCTCCGTCTATCGCGATTGCCCGAGTGAACGAAAAAATAGTTTTCGTCTTTGATTTTAATTACTTCGCCATTACCGACGATTCCCCAGGATATTTCATCGTTTTCCATATAGCTATGCCGCTTTATTATGTTTGATATCAATGTAAAAGTTCGACCCTTTCTTTTTATGAAAGCACTCTCGTAAGCATTATAATTATCGATAATTACATTTTACGCAGTTTATATCCCGGCTTTATTGTTTTTTTTTTTTTGTTTTTGTTTTTATTTTTTTAATAACTCTCGAAAAACCGGAATTTCACCGAATATAATAATTACAGCCTCCCGCCGGAATTACAAAGCTGGAAGTAATTATTATCTTAATAATGATAATAATAATAAAAAAGAACTATACATAAACTCGTTTTGTAAATTCATATATATATATATATATATATATATATATATATATATATATATATATAAATACTTTAGACGCCGAGTAAGTAAAATTTTAACGAGAAATTGTTCATGCGATAGAGCTAATAAAATTTTAAATTAAACTTATGCTAAAAGTTTATAATATTAATTGGAATATATTAAGTGAGAGTTTGTGAAACTTTGTAAACTCCCAGCTCCCCCTTCCCCTTTCCCTCACCCTTTTTCTTCGCAACAATAACAGCCATGTTAATGTGAATAATAACGCTTAACACGTATATGAATGAAACTCACACACAGACTGAGAGAGCAACTTTTTTAATTAAATCGAAACACACGGATGAAATTTAATACCGAGAGCCGCATAAATATAACGAAGTGCTGCGGCGCGTTATAAGTATAATATACATTCAAAAAAGAAAAAAAAAAAAAGTAAAAAAAAAATAAAAAAAAAAATGACGAGAGTCTACCAAAACTCAATGACATCAGCGTTTCATTATTGCCCCGGTGATAAATATTACATATACACACGTATACCTCGATTCACCCTCCCTCCCCTCCACCCCACCCTTCCCCGCCCCACTCTCCTTTTCATTCTGATTAAACGCATAAAAGAGTCGAAATTAATTAGCGGGATGTTTATTCGCGAGCGCGCGCGCGCGCGCGCAAGCGAGTGCATTTCCATTGAGGTATTGAATGCATTTTAATTAAGCGACTTTCACAGGGTCTAATTTTATCCGGGACACATGTTACAAAACGAAGTAAAACTCTAAATTGAGCAATCTATTTTCATTAGAGTCGGGCTTATTATGAATGCGGCTGAAGGGAATTTCTTGCTTGGGCTCCCCTATACATATATATATATATATATATATATATATATATATATATATGTTTGCCATCGCGCGCAGCCCCCCCCCCCCACCATCACGATTCATTTTATTTATGCACCGCGTATAAGTTGTTGTGAAAAAAAGTTTTGCCCGACGCGCTTAGAGCGAATAAATAAACGAGCAAATGATAATAAAAATAACAATGATAATAGTAATAAATATAATATCCAACCTCGTTATTTATTTGCTCGTTTTAAATATTTATTGCATTAAAAGTTTTAGATGGAGGCAAAAATTTCCGCGTTCCCGATACGCACTTCCCGGTGTTTGTGCTCTTGTAATTTACATATTTAAAAGCTTGATCAATGTAAAGAGAAACTTTTTAATATTTACGCCGTCCCCTCTACCCCCGCCGGTACAAAATCGACCGTTATATTTTAATATATACTTTGATTAAAATTTTACAAGTTTATGCGCAGAGATTACGTGTATATATATCGAACGAAATTAAAAAGCTACAGATTTTACTTGAAAATTTATATGATAGAAATTGTAAACGGGTTCAAATGGAAAAATAATTTTAAAAAAAATTTACAGACTTTTGAATAATATATATCGTGATAAAGCTGTATATCTGGCTCTAAATACGTTCGCATTTTAATTTAGATTTTTCCGTTTTACATTATATATATATATATATAGTATATATTGCAATGAATTTTCTTTCTTTGACACATATAGAAGCTGCATTGACCAATATATTGACGTGTTTTACGAAATTGTCGGTCTCGTAACACTGCTTGTAGATCTCTCTCCCTCTGCCTCTCAATCTTTCTCCCTCCCTGCCTCCCTCGGGCAGCAAGGAAAGTGCAGGAGATTCTTAGATCTTGAGTTTTATTCAGGTCATATAAGAGCCGCAACGTTTTCTTCTCTCCGCGAGAGGCGCGCAACGAAAATAGAACCCGTACAGTTTTAGTATTTATCCTACTAATAGACCCTCTTAGATAACATCATATGTATATATACCGACACTCGTATACAAAGACGGCCGGGCAGTTGGTGATCGTTAAAGAAAGAGAAAAAGAAATGAATTTCCTTGTTATAAGGTTCATAAAAGTTGGTATTCTCGTATAAATATCTATGTATTAATGTGCGCGTGCTTCTAAACAGGACCTATGCGGCGCATAATATATATACATATATATAAATGTGAAAAATTAAGCGGCATTAATTTTAGCGAAACCATCAGAACAAATAACCCAATATCTGGAAAGGAGCTATCAATTATTTACGGCCGGAGACGAGAGATTAATCGTGGTTGAAAAAAAAAATAATAAAGATTAGAATTTCGCAATGTATGTATAGAATTTTCTCTCCCTCCCTCTCTCTCTCTCGCTCTCTCTCTCTCTCTCTCTCTCTCGCTCTCTCTCTCTCTCTCTCACCCTCCTTTTTCCTCCTACTTTTTCGACCGAGGCGCAAATATATATATATATATATATATATATATATATATATATATATATATATATTGCAGCGATCGTAATTATTTTTAATCGAGCCGCCCTAATAAAAAGCATACACATTGTTTCTCTTCTTACGACACAGAGCATTATGAGCATAATATATACCATACTGTAAAGGAGAATTATTCCACTCTAGTTCCTTATAATCGTTACGTTGCCGGGATAATGGAAAATAACGTAAACACACACACACATACACACACACACACATATATATATATATATAACCACAAGGCTAGTCCAGAGCAATTAAATTATTGGTTTGCGAAAGAATTTTATTAAACGAAACAATGGAAATCGCAGCGAAATTGCGTATACATTTCACGCGAAATCTCTCTTCACCTTTACATTTATGTACATATACGTACATTTATATACTACTCTCCAATTTATATATAGGTTTCCCCTTTTTTCTACCTCCGTATATCTTTCTCTCTTGTTTTTTTTTTTTTTTTTTCATCTTCTTCTTCCTTTTAACTACTTCGCTGAGCAGTTTTCCGGATTAATTCCCCCGATTCGGAGCAGGTATAACCAGTTTTTTAAATTTCTCTCCTTGCAAAAGAGTTTTCGCGTTTCTTTTCCGTGTTGCGACGGGATTAACTTTTGTTTACGTATAAACTTTCCGAAAAAATGGGGCGGGGTAGGGGGGCTCGAGCCAAGTAACGAGGCAATAAGTTCCGACTCTTGAGCAGTTTTTTTTTTCTTCGTTTAATAAGATGATGAGGAAGGAATTACGAGAAGATAGTACTTATAGCATATGATAAGATCCATGGGCAGTGCGGAGACGACTTTTCTTGCGCAATCGCTTAGCGGAAGAAAGGAGGTCGATGATTTTTCACCTTAATATTATGGTTCAGGTTTGTTTGTTCAGTTATTGGTGAATCGATCGAAAATGAAAGATCGGTGCCATATTTATCGGACAGGGCCGGATTATCATCGAGACAGATATATGACAAATATCTGGGGCCAGATTTAAGCTCAGATTGAACTATTTCAGTTAGAAAAAAAGTTAATGATAATATATTCACAATAATAAAAATATATTATCTTTCGTACATTAGATTCGAGCTTTCGTTTGTCACGCTTTCAGTCCACGTATTAATTTAACGGTGCATCGAATCAATTATCAAAACGTTCTTGCGATAAAAGCACTCTCCATACGTGTATTATTCGAAAGTCTAATTATTACAGTAACTTACTGTCAGTGAGATGGCGAAATGTAACTTTTTCTTTGCATCAACGCGAATTAATAATCATTAAGTTTCAATAACAGGCAGCTAAATGGCGTTCACACTCCTATTTAGTAGTAGTTAGAGTTTTTCTAGAGTTCGTTTACAATTTCTCAGATTTGGTAAAATTATAATACTATTCCTGTTCCTTATTACTGTTTTTTTTTAATGATCAGTATAGAGCTCCATACGATTTATTTATCAGCTCATATTCCAGTTTTAGTATATCTAGATACATAGATATATAGATTTAAGATATATAGATATCTTTCGGGCGTACAGTCTTCTGTTTATTAAATATGCGTTGCATGCACTTGGAAAATTATCTTAGAATGAAATAACATAGAATAAATTAAAATAAAAACCACATGGACAGTTTCATAATATTAAAAGTGTTTTTTTCTTAACGTCGCTGTTTCGGTTTGTGACACCTTTCTCAAAAAAAGACAAATGAATTCATTTGAATTTTGACACTATCCAGGTGTTTTAAATTTAATCTAATTTTCTATCTACGTCGATCATACTTTTTCCCTTACATTCACCTATTTTTGTCATATACATTTTTGAATTATTTTTTCCTGAACGTTTATTGTCAATATACATTCCCGATGTAACAGTTTTTTTTTAATAACAGATCTTTTCTTTTAATTATCAATAATGTTAATTATAAATTTATGAATGTTTTACAAAAAATGAATTGTCATCATGCTTTCGTTTTGGAAGAAAACAAGAAGTAAGAAGTTGGAAGAGTACAAAAACCATAGAAGAAGAAATAATAGAATTATAATGAAGCAGCAATACATCACAGAGAAATGCAGCAAACGTTGCTAATAATATTTGAATAATTGATTGTTGCCCTCCTGAATTTTACAGCAGCAGTGCATCATCATTCATCGCGTGCCGTGCGTTTAATTCTTATGTAAACATTTATAAAAAAAGCGATTTCAAGCCTAAATTTTCATCTATTGGTTTACACTTTTTGTTCGCAATCTATCTCTTGTGACAGAAGGCAGAGGGATGTAGTTTAGCATAGAGAAGAAAATGACCATAATAGCGATCCAGAAAAATTTCACATGCCTCACATTCCTATGAGCTGTCAGTAGCTGATTCAAATGATTGTATAAAAGTCTAGGAAGTAAGTAAACAATAACTTTGTGAATACTTACCAAAACTATATATATATATATATATATATATATATATATATATATATATATATATATTACGATTAAAACCAAGTAATTAACGAGCGATCTATCAATCAGATTTTGTAGTTCGCGCGCCCCGTACAATGCAACGTCGAGATTATGCGTACGCAATAATGCCGCGGGCGAGTGCCTCAATAACAGGTGTCCACATTGACAATCCGTTATTTTTCCCCCGACGGTGGCGGATTGGCCGTCTCGTTTCCAAACCCATGCTCGCGCTTTTCTGGCAATTCGCGTGTAATGCGCATACTCGTGGGCGACGCTCCCTTCGATTTCCATTCGCGCATGGCCGTTTAAGCGTCTCGTCCGTGGCTTATAAGGTTTACCCGAGTTCGTAAGTTTCGACTTTCGTCCGCTGCGAGCCGTGTGCGTGCGTTCGGACGTAATTTGTTAGAGTCATATAAACCTAATAAGATAATAAATTTTTGTGCTTTTCGTTTAATTTGCATCTCTCTTGAAAAGTAGACCTTCTGCCCATACATTATGCTAGAAAGTTGAATGGTTTATTTATATATATATATACATTTTAAAATTCAAAACGAAACCAGGCCAGTATATATATATATCCTCTAGACATATACTATATTTGTAGTAATATACTTTATTTGCATCAGAATACGTATTCCCAAGCCTTTCATTGTTCGCGTCCGTAACAATGGATCCTTCACTTATGAGTTTTGTAAAGTTAACATAATGGAGGAGTGTAATTAGAAATCCAGGAAGTATTGTATGGAAACCGAATATTTCAGACCGGTTGCTCCGTGAATTCTATTCGATTCAGGAGGCGATGTATCATTATTATATAAGAACGCGCGCGCGCGTTATACTCCGCGAATTAAGATGTATCAAAACGAAGCGGCCTAAAATAGTACGTTGCAAAACCCCGCGCGCCGAGTAAAAGTCGCTTTTTGGTCGGGCGCCAAACTTGATTCTGGCAGCAAAAAAAAAAAGCATTCGTTCATTTTGCATTCTCGGCTCGCGCCGCTATTTTTACGTAAAGTCCGTTCGATTCAATTCCATTACGCCGGGAGAAATTCTCTCTTAAAATTTGCAATTTTCCCTTCCGTGAAAAATTGCGAATTGGAAATGGTGGAGAACATCCTGCGTACGTTCGACGCGTGCGCTCTTTTCATTTATTGCTGGGCACCGATTACGTATTATCAGGGCATAAATGAAGAGAGAGAGAGAGAGAGAGAGAGAGTTGAGCCTTTAAGTTTGCTTTGCAAGTGAGGCGTTGTTAATAAAAAAAAATACCACGACGATCGTATCGTTAATGAGAAGGTTTACCACTTTTTCTTCAATATAAGCGTTTGTATTTCCAAAAATATATTCAGAAAGAAATAAATAATATTCTCACTGTAATGTACGATAAATGTTTCACGAAGGAGAATACATGTTCTGAGCACGGTGTATCATATGTACAGAAAATACGGGTAAAATGATTTTAAACTGACGATGTTAAACGTTTGTATTAATTTTCCGGTAAACTTTACGAAAAAATTTTCTGAGTGCACATTGCAACGTCAAGAAAAAGAATATTTTGACAATGTTTTGATGTAGAACTTGATCGTCTTTACTTCGAAAAAAGTATTGTATTTTAATTAATCATCTACAAAGTAACATTTATGACATTTTGTTTCAAAACAATGATCTGTTATATTGAATTTCTATTTTCATATTCAATTCATCGATATTTTTTTCAATCAAAGATACAGAATTGAGAAGAGAGAAAGAGGAAGAGGGAAAAAGAGATGGATAAGATAGATCATTTGTTTCCATTTAATGTATAATATGTTTTACAGATTTATAAAGTATGAAAATATAAGTAATGAAAATATTTAGAATATTTACTTCAAACTACAAATGAAAATGGTTAATTGTATAGTGACGATGATATGAAGAAGGAAAACTTTTAGTTTTTAATGAAGTATATGAAGAGCGACAGTGAAAAATGTAACATATAAAGAAGGAGAAAAAATAAGGAAAGAGCAGACGATGGAGAATAACTATGCTTTAATTGAAGAAGAATTCGAAGAGAGGGTCAATATTGATTTTTCTGCTTCTGTTCATTTTCATTATCAAGGCTGCGGTTAAGAAAAATTATTAGTCCGATCTTTTGCCAGTAAAAAGATAGTTGAACAGAACAGGTCTGAAAGAGGAAAAGGAAGGATGATTTTGAATAGCAGAAGGAAAAATTTCTAGATATAGACAGATGAAATATGAAAAGTTTGACTGGCCAAACGCTTAATATCTAACGGAATAGCTAGCGAAATTACGTATAAGCGAAGAGGTCGAGACCAATTATAAGCTAAGAAGAATTTAAGGAGCTAAGCGGGTCGGCTCTCTGTAAATAATTTATAGAGTAGGCAGCTCAGTAGATCATTTTTATGAGCATTTACACGTGGCCATCCGAAAAGTTGATTCTATTTGTCCCGACATGATCACTACTTTTCAAATCAAAGAAATAACGAATTCCTCTGTTTAGTAGCTTTCCTATACTTGAAGGTTAAGCTTGTGTGTGTTTGATCGGCAAGGACGAACGAACATAGTAATAAAAAATGAAGAGGACAAAGGCTTGTACTGAATATATTCTGAGGCGTAGAAATGTGAGCCTTCTGAAAAACGAAAGACGACGAAGCATTGAATTGTTTTTGTTACAGATGTTCAGTATTCGTTTTTTCGTTCTCAGTTTACTATCCAGCTCAACCTTTATTAATAGGCTAGTTACGGATGCGAGAAATGGGATCGTTGTGTCGTTGACATATATAGATCGCATCTAGGTTCATTATTGAAGAGATTCATGTAAAAGAAAGATCCAAACGGAGGTTTTGGAGGCGTTTAGCTCCAAGGAATTGCGAGAAGTCTGCTAAAAGACAGAATCAGCCTGAGAGCTTAATAGACAGACGGCGCTTTTGAAATCTATATAGACGGGACGGCAGGAAAATCTGCAGGCCACAAGTTTACACAATATGACGGATCGAGAGAGAGAGAGAGAGAGAGAGAGAGAGAGAGAGAGAGAGAGAACGAGAAAGGCGATAAGAGGGGGGTTTATTGTCTATTTAATCAAAGTCATTTATATATGGCGTTTTGAAACCAGTCAATTAATCGATTGATTATACATAACTAAAAACTTTACGATAATATATTTTGTATGTACATAATAGGTGACAAAATAACAATGACAACGATCTAGGAAAATTTATAACAATAATATAAATCGACAAATAAAAAGTGAAGAAACTGTGGCCGAGATTCGAATAGGCGAGCCAACTATTATAGGTTTATCCACGAAAATATTTTTCCGGTGCGCAAATTTTTTTTTTAGCTCAGCGATGGCAATGGAATACCTGAAGAATACGCAATTAAAGCTGGAGTTTTTTGTTGCTGTACAGTTCATGCGCGCAAAGTAATTGGCAGCGAGTTCCAATGGTGAACACTATACCGACAGTAAACGAAAACAAATAACAATTCCTATGTATGCGCGCGTAAGGAAATATGGGATTGAATTCCGAAAGGCGCTTTGAGCCATATTGATGTTTCGATCGAAAAAGATTCAAATTGATTATTACAGCGTAATCGGAGCTCTGCTGTGCTAAATCTTATTGGCCCAACAATGGAATCGTTAAATAATTACTTTAACGTACGTGCAGCGAGGTAAAGAGATTGGACTAGTTGATTGATAACAAAATTTATTAATGCCAAGGTTGAAGCCATCGTATGGCGGTATTGGTATTAGTAGATTATTGTGTAAAGACTCTAAGAACGATAAAAATGTTTGCTAATTTCAATTGAAGAGAGAGAGAGAGAGAGAGAGAGAGAGAGGGACAGAGAACGCGAAGGAAATGAGGGCCGCAGTTCCAAGGACTGAGAGACTCCATATAATTCGATTATAATATATTGATTATTTGCCTGAAAGGAAATTATGTAACGGTAATGAAGTTTGGAAATAAAAGTCCGCTAAGAGGGGAAACTAGGTCGAGAAAACTAAACTAAGCAAGCGCGCGCGTGAATCAAAGTCGGACGAGGGATTTGCTTTGCCGATGCCTTTCCCTTAGCTTATTTCTCTAGAAAGAGAGATAGAGTGTGAGACAGTTACAGAGAGATGAGAGAGAGAGAGAGAGAGAGAGAGAGAGAGAGAGAGAGAGAGAGAGAGTGTGTGTGTGAGTGAGCGAAGGAGAGGGAGAGGGAGGGATAGAGAGAGGTACTATACTTCATGCAATGTCGTTCCCCACTTTGCACGTGATGACCTCGTTCGGGGCCAACCACCGCGCCCCCCTCGTCAAATCTATTTCTACAGAATAAGTATATAATTCTACAGAATAAGTATATAATTTCTACAGAATAAGTATAACAATTAATTATTGAATTGTTATTAAATTTAGTAGGTTGAATATTAAAATAAAGATACACGAAATAATCTTATAACATGAACTTTATTTCAAACGAGGAGCTACAGTACTCGTAATTGAAAACTCTGCAGGCCCTTGTGAGAAGTTGAAAACCTATAAAAAAACTTCAGACATCTAAACAATAAACTCATAAATCATTTGCCTCGCAAGGCAGCAAAAACGCAGACCGTAATAAGACCAAGTGGACACATCTGTTTGAAAACCTTTTACGATACTGTCCAATATTTAGTTTCAAGTATTTTTTGCTTTACGATTTCATAGAGGGCTAAAATAATCTAACAATCACAATCAATTATCAGATTATCCTTGATTATCATAGAATATAGTATATTATTTTATTATTTTTCTTTTTTTATTATTTTATTTTATTATTTTTATTTTTCACTCTAATTTAGTTTTAGTAATAAGTTTTATTTCAGATTCTTCGGGGTAATAATAAACAAGGACAGTCTGACTGTCATTTTAGTTAATGTATTATATTATGAAGTCTGTAAGATCGATATAAATATTTATTAATTTAATTCAAAGCAGTCGACATAAGTACAATTTTTCATATTAGTTTGAGCTTTTTGTTTGCGCATAAACGCTGCGCATTGCCCAATTCGCAACAATTGCCATTTATCATTGACCCAGTTGGAGGTCGGTGTAACTTGATATGTAGTACCGTATAATAGAGTTTATTTTGGGGGAAAAATCCTTGCTTAATAGTAGATACATCGATGATTCGATACGAAATTCAAAAGAACGGGATTAAAATGGTCCAGCGAAAAAAAAAAATGCGTTTGCTGTTTATTCTAGGATTTGTATTAGAAATTGTCTCTTGATTTAATATATCGTTTCATGCGCAGTCCGGTGTAGGGGTGGGTGAGCGGGCTTTTGTATTTAATAATATATCTATATCGGAGAATACGGACGCGCGCGCGTGCACGTGTGCTACGTGTACTTTAATATTGCACGTCGAGGGGGAGTTTTTTTTTTTGGGTCGGACCATTTATAAGGGGAACAGAAAGAGGGTTCGGGGTAATAATTTTCATATTGAATTTTAGAAAATTAAAAAGTCGAATTAAATTCTGACGCGCTTTTGCGAAAAAGAATGCAATATCCACAAACAAATATATGTATATAATAGTTGTTGGATCGAATCCGAGTAATTTATTGATTTTAATTAAATTCCGCGGGAGTTATTAATTTTTTTTTGTCTTTCGTCTTTTTTTCACCTTCTCTCCCCGCCTCCCCTAACTCGGTTTTTTTTTTTGTTTTTTTTTTATTACGAACCCGTTGGAAAGCGAAGTTGAAATATTCGCATAAACTTTTGCTATTTACGACTCGATTTGCATATTTAAAATGAAATAAATGAATTTACGGTAATAACCGGGCAGCGTGCGCGCGCACACATACGCACACGACTGTGAGAATATGGCGGACGTGCTGCGAGGGTTTGAAAAAGCAAGGAACAGAAATAGTCGGAATAACAAGTCGCGTTTTAAATAATATTTTTAGGCGTCTACCGGGACAACGTGGATATATATACGCGGATGTGCCTTTTATCTAATACACAATATCTGGAAAAAGGCATACGTTAATAAGAATAATGGAAGCGTGCGTCGCGCGCGTCACAGAGCGCTGAGTGCGGTGGCAGAGCTAAAAACTACGAGTATAAAACATACTGTTATATTCTTCTTGTTGTCTGCCCGAGTTACCAGACACAGCTATACATATTTTGGATAAGGGGATTATTTTCAGGAGAAGGGAGACGGTCCTTATACTCTGTGTGTGTGTGTGTGTGTGCGTGTGTGTGTGTGTGTGTGTATTGCAATTATGATGCACGTATGTGGACACGTATTGCATATCATTTCTTTGTTATATTTGGGACACCCGGTGTGTACATATATATATATATATATATATATATATATATATATATGGCCGAGGAATAATCTATAATTGGAATCGATTAATCATCGATCGATAAAAGGGAAACTCCGATGATTGGCATAAGCCAATTTTTGGATATATCACATTGATCAAAATGTCATCTGTAGATAATTTTACTTTCATACAGCTCATTCATCGAAATCCATAATATACGAGCGTCGGACGACAGCTGCTCGTCGTGCATATATATATATACACATATGAACGAACAAGGATTCATCCTGTAACTTCAATTGACCCAAATGACCACGTTTCCTCCACACGGGGCGACTCACAAATCGATCTGGTCACTTTCTAATGGCGATTGGCTATACTGCTGGCTAACTCAAATTTGCGGAATAACAATTGTCCTTTTAGCATTTGAAATAATAATTTTTTCATTCTTCGTTGCTTGTTGTTGGGCGCAAGGAGGAGGTGGAAAATGAAAGAAAAATATGGCCAAATAAGAATTTATAGTTCACTTTGTTCTCGTTAATAACATAACTATACATATAGAAGGGGCCCGCAATTGCAGCGAATGCCATAAGATTTTTAAGGCGCAGATGTTGAGCAATTAAGACGAATTAGCCTTAATAATTCGGACCTCATTCGATGCGTGAAATATAAATCCTGGTGTATGGATGAGGAAGCGAGAGCAAGAGAGAGAGAAAGAGAGAGAGAGAGAGAGATGATATATATATATATATACGCAATATTATATACATCTACATGGGGGAATTATTTAATTAAAGAACGCGCGGCGCTCTCTCTCTCCCTCTCGTTCTCTGTCTCTTTCTCTCTCGGTTTATAGTAGCTAGGCAATATCGCGTGTAAAACGAAAAATTTCGAGTTTAGAATATGTGCATGGGGGTGGAATTTAGTTACTTAACTCTTACCCCCTCTCCCAATAACCGCACTTCCGGCAAGTGCAAACATTAATGGTACTTACGCAACTTGGATGTCTGTTATATATTGGACGATAGTTCGGAATTCGCTTAAGAAGTTTAACAAGCTCCAATTGATATATTATTAGCGCACGCATATGTATATATATATAGTTTTAATTAATATCTTCGATTTGTCCGCTTAGTGAAAAAGAAATTTAATTCGATACCTATATATGTGGATTGCGTTATATTGTTATAGAATGGTACATACAATTATCGTAATTTTGATAATCGACGAAGCTGAAAAATTTTAACATGTAGCCTTAAGACCGCTAAACCAACAATTAATTTTCACTTCTTTGCAGTTTAACGATAATCGATCTGTATATGTATAGTTTTGTTTTGTTTTGTTTTTTTTTTTATGCAACGAATGTGTTGCGGTTATAATTATAGAGTTATAATTATAGAGCTACTCGGTTCGTATTGAATATCTGTCTAAAAAAGAAAAAAGAAAAATAAAAAAAAAATTAATACGGTAAACAAAATTATTTAATTTCATTGTTCTAAATTACCCCTGTAGACAATTTTGCTGAGTTAGAAAATTGTTGTATATAAATTATATCCATAAATTCTGACAAGTCTCGAGCACTTTTCTTATAATAAATTTGCAAAATTGTAATATCTATATTACCTAATTTTTTAACTCGCTACGAGAGAGAGAGAGAGAGAGAGAGAGAGAGAGAGAGACTTACTTAATCGTTCACTGTAACGGACCGTGCGATAAAAAACATCGATTCTCAGCGTAATTTTGTCTCGATTTTTTTTTTACGAAGATCATTTTAAGAGGAAAAGTAAATGGCGGATTGCGTAAAAAAAATTAATAAGTAAATAAAACAATAACAAAAGCAAAAAAAAAACATTTCTATTGAGAGTTGCGCAAGAGGGCTTACGCGCACTATACGAACAGAGTATTTTAATTTTTTTTTTTTCACGATTAAGAACTACATATATAGATATTACGATTCACATCGGCATCGTTTTGGAAAACGTCGAATTGATTTTACGCGCGCGTATATACTTGTAAAGGCAAAAAAAAAAGATTACGGAATAAGTCGCGTTACCACTCTTTTAACGCCATTAAACACGAACCGATTCGAGTTATTCATTTAGAGTGGCAAGTACTTTTAAATAATTTGCTCTTTGAGAGAAGCCTTGAATTAATCCACGATGCGGGCGCGCGAGTTAATATTTATATCCTGAGTTGTGTAGACACACACACACACACACACACACACACACACACACATGCATCGGGACTCGTGGGAAATAAATTTTTTTAATGAAACCGAATCAGTTACACGGACCTAATGCATATACGATATACCGTGTGTACACATTAATTTAACCAAGGTATTGACCCCGATGGTGATCGACGAAGCATATCAACCGCAGAAAAATTGCATCGCATATATATATATGTGCCTATAAAGCTAAGCTATCGCGTACGTCTTATTTTTTTTTTCTTTAACTTCCCGGCAATCAAGTAGAGAGTTACTGCTACATGTACAGTACAGGGTGTCTTATTTTGAATCGGGCACAGCAGGAAACTTTAAGTGGTAACCTTTATTGGAAATATTTCCAAAGCAAACGTTGCCACCGAACCAGTGACTTTGATGCTGAAACTCTCTATATTTTTGACAGTTTCTAAAAGAGCGGGAAAATTCAGAGATAGCTAACGATGTACGGAATCCGCGTAAGATGGTATGACCGAGTAGCGTGGATTGACAATTATGTATTGAAAAATCTAAAAAAATTAATCTACTAAACTTTAATCGACGTTTGACTCGTTTATCCCCAAGAACTTTTCAATATGACCATCCATTGAAAATCATTTGAAGCGACACTTTCAAAATTTAATGGAAACGACCTCTTCATAAACTTGTTTCTAAATTTAATGGTGAATTTAGAGTAATGACCTTGGTAAAGGCCAAAAGCTCGGATTTAGGAGCGCGTTGACGACCCATTAAAGAATTTGAAATACAAATACAAAGGTCTTCAAGATCAAAATCTGACGTGGAAAATGAGATCTTTTGTAAAAAGAAAATTTTTGTATCTTTGAATGGCTAAAGTCCAAATCAGTAGTACAAAATCACGTGACCCCCTTCATCTCATCCAACCTGCAAATAACCTTGAAGATATATTGCAACGCCCCATAATCACTGGCACCATTTCGCATAACCCCTTCGCTTCCTAAACGTCGGCCTTCCGAGTTTTTCGATCGACGGCTCGTACTTCAAGGTTATTCGGGATGGTCCCTTAAAATGGGGACACCGAGTACATAGCTCCGAATTCTTATGGCGTTGAAACAGATATAACCGACCTACCGGTTGTTAATACAAGGCTCTCTCGAAACGAAACGAGCTCGCGCCTCGGCTCGGATTCTGAAAATGCTAAAATATTCACGGCGAACTTCGCGGCTGAAACTTCTTGCGGATTTCACGACGACACATCCAATTCCTTTCACTCTCTCTCTCTCTCTCTCTCTCTCTCTCTCTCTCTTATGCGGAAATAAATCTATTGCGCGTTGTTTCTGCCCGTCCAGTCTCCATTCCAACCAATCTCCTTTCTACACTGACATCTCATTCGTCAACTTTCCGAGAGAAAGAGAGAGAGAGGAGAGAGAGAGAAAGAGAATGAGAGTCGACAGCACTGGGGCGAGTGCATTATTATACGTCGATAAACAAATGCAACTGACATGACGGGGTGCCAACAGCTGCGCCACATTAATTCTCCGAAAGCGAGCAGCAGCAATCTTCCCCGATGAATGCTGTCGGTGCAAGAATGTGTGTGTGTCTGTGTGTGTGCGCGCGCGCGTGCGTATGTGTGCTTGGATGTATGTGTGTGTGCCCGAAAGAAAGGAAGAGAGGGAGAGAGACGGTCATAAGTGAGACGGAGAGGGGGTTAACCTGTGCACATCTTCTTCGAGTTCGAGTTCTCGCGCACCGCGCCCAATGAGCGACACAATCCGAAGGTCAGTCGCGCGTTTTACGGGCCAGCTGTCGAGAGTGAAAAACAGAGATGGGGAGAGAGGAAGAGAGAGAGAGAGAGGGAGAGAGAGAGAGAGTCAGAATACCTGTAGAGTACAAAGGTTGATTATTGCGGCGGCTGGGGCCGTTACCCAGTCGCCTTGAGCGCTCTCTCACGGATTCTTTGACCTTCTCAACTCGATGTATTATGATACCTTGTTACTTTGTCCGGTGGCAATGTGTGCTTGTCCGTTTCTACTAGATTTCGAACTTGCTGTAAAAATACTTATAAACCATCCAAAGGCAGGGATTCGATATGAATTTTTTTCTTTTTTTTTAATGATTTTTCGAATTGAAAAGGAATTCAACATCTTTACGTGGCGGCGGTGGATTTTCCGACACAGGGGCCAGAATTTGGAGAAATCGCGTGGGCCAAATTTACTTTTGTCAAAAACAGCCCTGCAAGCATATTATTTGAGAAATATTTCTGGAAAATCACGTTTACCTGGCGAGTTAACGAATTGTTAGAGGTTTTTGGACTGGTATGACTTATCGACGATTACGGCACGGTAAATGAAAGCAGAAAAAATGCGACAAAAGGTGCACAGTGAACGATTTATACTAAATTTTAGGAAACTCCTCGACAGCCTTTATAATAATATACGAAATGAGCTTTTCAGGCGAACGTAGAATAATTTTTAATCGATTTATGCTGAAAGGGAAGGCTGTATATATAACCTTGAGAATAATGCTCACCGTGAGCATTCATTGAGAACCGATGAGAGTGTTTTGATTGGAACATTGTCGCGAGCGAAATGCAATTATTTCGATAAATTTACCCCTGGCTTTAATGACTGTTTCTCCATTTTAAGTTCGCGGGTTGATTGCAGTCTACTGTTTAATAATACATTTATGAGTATATCTTCTGTATATATATATATATAATTCGCAAAATTTATACAGCACGAAGTAAAATGAAGAGAGTTAATTACAAATTGAAAATAAACATATTATCCACATAGATATGTGCGCAGGTGGATAGAACAATAAAGATACGGTATGATAAAAGTGAAATAAAAGTCACTCGAATATGCATTGACAATTATTGTTCAAATATTTAAAAATGCTTTATCAAAATTAGACAATTTGGGATTAATATCAGGATAGACACATGAATAATATTCGTCAAAAGAATGATCTTTAACTTTCTTTAACGAACTGGTTTCAGCGTTTATTGAGAAAAAATATTATATGCACATTCAGTGCATCTATTGTGTACCAAGTGGAATACCGGCACAATTTAATTCCCGCCTCGACGTTTATTAAAACCACAATTAAACATATGCAAATCATTCGGATAATTGGGCGACGTCTCCCCACCCACTCGTCGCAGTAGCAACACTGTCCCCGATTTTTTTTCGGACCGGAGTTGCCATCCTTTCCATTCATCCCGAGCGGCGGGCGCCCGCGAAATCCGGCGCGCGCTTGTGCGCGTCGACGTGCGCGTACACAGATACATGGTATATACCTATATATATATATATATATATATATATATATATATATATATATATATTCGCGCGCACGTTGGCGCACGCACGCGCGGAAGGGAATACAGCGGGACGTGTGCGCGCGTACAATGACGCCGCTCTCGGCCCCGAGCTTTCGGCGCCGCTACAGTTCAAGTTCACACCTCTCGTCGGCCTCTGCGTGCGCGGCGGGTTGGTTTTTTTTTTTTTTTTTTTTTTTGTTTTTACGCGCGCGCGCGCGCGCGTACAATTTACATGATACAGACGCACGGGAGAGCGCGCACCGGGGGGACGGATCGAAGCTCCCGGCTGCTGGGCACCAATGCGACTCCGCGCCGCAGCGAGCTCCCGTGCCAGTAACCCAGTTATTAAAATCCCACACACTGCGACGTTTTATCTATATATATATATATATATATATATATATATATATATATATATATATATATATATACACACATACATATATACGTATATTACACACACATATAAACGCCGCGGTCGTCGCGCAGTCATCGCCGCGCCAGGGGCACAGAGGGGGCGGCATTTCCCAGCGCGTGTGTATATTACTGGAAAAAGAGCGACGGCGCGACGCTACGCGTCGCGTCGCTCGGTTCGTTAACCTCCTCGCCATCGACGCGTCGCGGCCGCAGGGAGCATCAGCGCTCCGGTAGTTGTGCGGCGCTTTGTTTTTCCCCCCTTTTCTTTTAGTTCATCTATTCTGATGCGCTTAAAGCATATATATATATATATTGAATTTATTTTTGAATCGTTGTCTACGTGATTCCAGCAACGGAAAATTTAGATTTTGAATTTGTCCAGACACTCGTTTCTAATGAAAATATGCACGTGCATGTTGTTTTTTACAGATGCTCATTATTAGTAGAATACCGTATAGTGATTCTAGAGGAAAATTGAAGTTTACGACGAGAATTATGAAAATGCTTTATTCATTTTGAAAGTATGGGCAATTTCAAAATTATTTTGATTATATAATAAATTTTTTACGCGCGACCGATATTTCTGGAGCAAAATTCTATACAATTTCGTCTCGGTATTTTCTGAAGAGGCGGCGCGGCGTGCGGCTGATGATGTATTGTGTATAGTAAAGGGCGGTCACATTTTCCGATAGACTGGTATCGAAAATGGTTTTGTTTGCTTTGGCTATAAATATTAGACTCAAAATGACTATCTATCGACCCAGTCTTCTCGAAAAATAAAATTGCTGGAGTAATATTTTATAAATAAAATCGTAGTTAATCTATATATTAGAATAAGTTCCAGATTTCAAGATTCACAAACTTTATTTAAGATTTTGAAATTCTCGAAATTAATTTATTATTGTACACAATCAAATTTCTAGATATGGTTTAGTTTCGCCATGAAAATTGCATTTCCTAATAAAGCCACTCTGATATTCGTAATCAACATGTCATATATCCTTAATATATATATATATATATATATATATATATATATATATATATATATATATATATATATATATATATATATATAAGCATTTTGAACTATAAGGCTCATTTCAGCTTACAGAAAATCAGTTTTACATATAATTTTTATTCGCGAAATTTACCAAGAATAATAAAATGAAGAAAACTGTGGCTATGCGCATTATTGTATCATTTATTGCCATATTGTAAAAAATCGAACATAAAAAAAATGCCCTGCTTGCCAATATATTTTATAGTTATTGTAATGTTCGGCGAAATCGATTTCTGAGTCTGACAAGACGATTCGTGAAAGCGCGAGTTGGTACGAAAGCATGCGCGAAAAAGAAATGGATGTAAATGGGAGATAAGGATGGACGAAATATGTGCGGCCTCCGTACACTTGTTATCAAGATAGTACATTTATTAAATCACTGAGATAGAAGAGAAGGATAAAACAATCTCTGATAATACGAAATATTGAAATGTTCTGACTACTTTTCATTATTATCAACATCTTTTATTATTCATCCGATCTTCGATATATATATATATATACATATTTCCAAAACTTATAGATTTCTGCTTTTTCGATAATAACATTCCCATCCGACTTCTGCTGCCAAACAAGCTAACACAAATAAATGCAATATAATCGCACCTTTATATTATGGAGAAAAAAAGTACTGTGTCCTATGAGTCGCCGAGAAGGACTCGATAGGAACAAAGTGCAAATTGGCGTAAACTCTATAGACAAAACAGAACGCGCTCTGTTATATCGGGAAGACGAGAAGTGCCGTCGAAGGATTTCTTTATACGCGCAACGCGTGCACGCGCGTTGGACTATATATATATAAGGGGGAAGGAAAAAAACAGATTACAGTGAAAATTCTCTTCGGCCTCTGGGTGCACTTGCTTACATATATATATATATATATACGACCCGTCAGAGAGTAGCAACAACAGGGGCAGCGCAGTACCAGCGCACCTGTTGGGCGTCTCTCCTGCTCCTTTCCCCCCTTTTTACTTTCTCATTTTTCCCATGCGAGAGACAACAACAACCGCCCTATAACCAGTCTTTTCGTCTTCTCTCTCTCTCTCTCTCTCTCTCTCTCTCTCTCTCTCGTTCGCCTTGCGTTTTATTTCCGAGTCTGGGTATATAACGCAGAAGTGCACGCACCTGCTTTGTGCCCGCCCCGTTGTGTTGGAAGAGTCTCCTCTCTTTCGTCATGTGGATCTTCTCACATACACGCATATGCGTGCGCGCTCACGCGCATACACACACACACACACGCACACTGCACGCACACACAAGTAGTGCCTTGAATTTTTGAGCTCAAAAACGCACTATTGTCACATTAAATGAATTCTACACGGGGAATAAATTTCTTATCTCTCAGGAGTTGACGACAAAAACGCAAATACATACATACATACATATATATATATATATATATATATATATATATATATATATAGAAAAAAAATATTAAAAGCGAGCGAGTAAAGAGAGAGAGAGAGAGAGAAAGAGAAGTTACAGTGCGATATTATATTTTCTCTTGGGTATGAATTTTATACATATACAAGTAATAGTCAATTCTACAGACAGCTGCAAGGTTTTCATATAGCTCTGTTAAAAGAAAAAAAACACGCGGAATTCCCATTCCGCGATTATAATAAAATTCTTATCGTTTTCAATGCACCTGCGCGTAGGAGCCCTTCAGGAGAGGGTTTACATATGTCGCACTTACACACACACACACACACACACACACACGCACACATACAGTATTATTATATGCGTGATTATACACAGAGCCGCGGAGCGAGGGGAGCAGAAGGCGCTTTTTCGAGGTTTCGTAACTCGGCGGAGTTCGTCGCGCGCATTAAAAAGCGATTCATTATTTGGCGGGAGATCGTACCGAGATTGGAATAACGGCGCTTTCGGTGGAACTGTATATACTTTTTTCTTCATTCGATGCTGCTATTTCGTTTATTTTTTTCTTCGTTTTACTCAATCGAGAAGCAAATCTACATGTGTGGGAATTGAAACGTGTGTACCGCGTAGAAAAATCCTACGTATACATCTGTATTTGTTAAAGGACGACCACGATCTAAAACATATTATTGAAATTGATGGTACTACGGGGTTGCGGCACCTGTGTACATTCTTTATTTATATATATTGATGATTGCATAAAACTTTAATTATCAAGATTTATTAATATTTTTAGGAAAACATATGGGGACCATAGGGGTATATATATATTAGATCATGCTCAAACGTGCCGTTCGTAAATTCACGTTTATGCATTAATATATAGGTAAGCGATTCGGATTTACCAAATATATTTGATTATACGCCTTACTGTATATTATAAAGATAAGCGCATAATTAGTTCCGAGTTCTGCATTCTATAATGTATAACATTCGTGTTATATATATATATATATATATATATATATATATATATATATATATATATATTCGGTTAGAAGCTGTATATAATTTTGCTTCGTTTCACTATATAGTTAAGTTTTCATGTATAATTCGAATTGAATCGATAAAAAGCACGTCTAACTTTGAAGGGTGGGGAGGGATCCATACATGTACATGGATGTACTTTATATTTTGTCATTTGAATGACAACCGAGAACTGGAATTGAATCAACCGTGAATGAAACCCAGCGTACAATAATATTGATCCGAAGTTATGAACTTATAATACACCGTCAGGTTCGAATTCACAATTCACATTCGCTCCGCGCAGCTCCGTCTCTCTCCCTCCCACATCCCCCTCTCTCTATCTCTCTCACCCCTCTCCCTCTCCCTATATCTTTCTCCAAAAAAAAGTTAATTACCGATGAAAATTTCATTTCGTAATTATATTTTTGCTACACGTACACTTCAGTATATACGTATTATAGAGGTCAAATTATTCATTCTTCTCTACTTTATTTCCTCCTTCGTTATTACATTATTATTTTTCTTATTATTATTATTATTATTATTATATATACACTTTTCAACAAACTGCAGTAATCCGCCAGGAGCGAATATATACAGTACTTCGCGATTGTTCAAAAGCAAACTTCGAGTCATGAATATTTATCTTCGAAAATGAAGGCTCGCGCGACAAAGTGGTGCATAAATATATACGGTATAAAAAAACACACACAGAGAGACACACATACCCACGGGGTAATATGTATATCTATGTTATTAGTCATACTTTTAAAAATAAGCTTATCAGCTGAATAAATCACAATGACACACTTCTGGATATTTTCACGACTTTTTTCTTTTTTCTTTTCTTTTCTTTTTTTTTTTTCATTTTATCACTATTATTATTTTTCGAAAAAGAGAGAGGCGTATTTTGTTATAAATATACTTATGTAATAAATTTAACGGAGGCTCAGAAGCGTGCTAGCGGGGCTCATAAGCGATAAAGTACATACGAGTTTTTTTTTTTTTTTTTTTTTTTTTTAATTCTATAGCCCCGATAATACAACTGTGAAACGAGGGGATCGCACTGTGTATAATAATTTCCTCTCTCTCTTCGCTCAACTTTCTTTTTAATAACCCGACGAGATAAAATCTCGCCGCGATTTTCAACGATAATTCTAAATTGAATCTTGAAAATTATTTAACGGACGGCTTATTTCTACGTTTAATGCCGAAACGAAAATTATCCTAATTTTCCACGAAAATTTACTCGGACTCCGCGCCGAGAAAATAATCTTTTCTTCTTCTTCTTCTTCTTCTTATTTTTTTTTTTTTTGTAAATTAAGGAAATATCGACTCGATGGTATAAAGATGTTGCTTCGTTTATGTCAACAACAAAAATATCTTATCTCGCGGGTAAATATTTTTTTAATTTAAAAAAATTTGTTTCCCTTGCCTCGGTTCGGACGGAATCAATCTGAAGCTTGAAAAATTCTACTCCGCGGCGTAATATCAAATGGAAGTATGCGCAGGGGAAAAAAAATATTTCGCATCGATTTTTAAATTCGATACGCTTTCGGTGTACCTGTACCTTCGTTGCAAATAAACCTGTCCATAAATTGAAAGGAAATCTCGTTAATTAGTTAGAATGCACAGTTGAAAGACATCGGAGTCGAATTGATCAATCATTTTCGAAACTTTTGCAAATTCCATACTGTGCACAACTATTTAGAACTTATATTTTTGTCTCTTTTTCGTTTCTTCGTATCGCGGCGGACTTTTTAATGCGCGCAATTATAAGTTGGATTCGATTTAAAATTCATCCACAGGCACGCCTGAAAAGTGTATCGAGCGCGGCTCACGCTAAAGGATTCCAAGAATAAATTCTCAACGAACCATTATTCTCTTCGAGATGAAATTATGAGCTAATTCTTTTTTTTTTTTTTTTTTTCAATTTTCTCGCGGTTTATAATACTTTTCAACAACTCGAATGTTACGCGGATAATTTGCCCGTTCTTAGAAGTGAATTTATACATACGTAAATTGCGATGGAAATAATTGTTTTAGAGATAACTGTTTCTTTCCACTGCACACACAGACACATTGTATGTAAGCAAACAAAGTTAATGCACAATTATATATGCATATACATATACTTATACATATATATATATATATATATATATATATATATATATATATGTAAATTATCGAATTATTCGAGGTTATTGACTGCGGAGGTACTTGCCTGGCACCGTCAGCCCCGCGACAACCGAATAATCGAATTAACTTTATAATGTAGCATTTTGTTATTTCATTCCATACGTATAATAGAATTGAAAAAGTTGAAAATCATCGGATACATCGACGAGTAGTACTCTATTGAATTTAAAATTCGCCACCATCCAGCACTGCTGTACAGCGTATGTATATATCTATATAATGCACATCGATCGTAAAAGAAAAGCATGTAATCTGTAAACCAACAAATGCCAAAGAACCTGCGCGTCCCAGAAACTTGGCCACAACGACGTTATACATATATATATGCACCTGAAGCAGTCTGTCCCGAGGCTTAAAAGCGAGAATGAAAAAAAGAAGGGAAAGACGAAAAACAAAGTAGAAGGAAGAAGAAAAGTGTCAATTTTAATTGAATCAACGCGCGCCCACCGGGCGCCGATTATATCGCCCGAAGTTACACACAGGGGAGACGGGATCGATCGACCGGTTTTCCATACATAGACGCGAAAACACGCGCGCGCGCGAGCGCGCACAGACACACACGCACGGGAAGAACTTCTCTTCTCTATCCATAGGGGGGGGGGGGGGCGAATGGGAGCGATAGGGGAAGCTGATTTAGAGTTTAATGCTTGCAAAGAGCCCGAGTGGTAGGGGGTAGGGAGGGCTGCACGGCACTTCCCAGGTTTCCGGCCACTTATGGCCACGCCCGCGCGCGCGCGAGACGCGCGTACGAGTGCCACGGGGAGAGATATGCATGTATATGTATATTTATGTAATGTACTTTTTAAGCGAGTCGCCAATATAAACCGCAAAGAATTACCGAATATTTCGTATAAGCTCGGCAATATTTTTTTCTCCCTTCCGTCCTGCTCCTCTTCGCTTCCATAAATCCTCGAGTTCTACTTTTCTTTCGCCTATACATATATATATATATATATATATATATATATATATATATATATATATATATATGTGTGTGTGTGTATATGTAGAGCGTCACTAAATAAGGGACAATGACTTTATGTGTAGTTTTTTTTTTAGATAAAAATTTTGGGAATAATTAATGGGAGGGGAAAGATAATATGATTGGATCAGCTGAATTGTCTCTACGGGACGAAGATTACGAATGATATTCTATGCAGCGGTTACTGTAACAGGTTTTATATGAATATATAGGATTTTTTTTTTAAAAAAAAACTAATAGATATTATGGGTTCACGCAGCATATCGGACTGGATGTTAAAGTATTTTAAATAACATAGATACAGTACGGTCTTATCTCACACACAAGTATATGACGATTTATTTTAGATAAGAATGAGACTTATATGTATAGCCGTAAAATTCAGATTACCTTACTCTTGGAAATTATATCTTTTGTAACGGTAGAGAAAAAAGTAAAAAAAAAAAAAAAATAATAAGAATTTCTTTATCAGAAACATAATTAATTAGATTTCGAAAAAGTTTATGTTAAACGAAAAAATGTGCTCGATTATATACACTTCTGTGCGAGTGCACGCATGATTCGTGTTTACGTACTCTATTATATTTTGAGAATGAGGTTTCACCGATTTTAATATTGCCCTCGTTTTTTTTCTTCCTTTAAATAATTTTACGTTCTGGCAAGAAAGTAGAAAGTTTGATAAAAATATCTCTCGTTCAATAATTAATTCGACCAGTTTACAAAAGAAACGTTTATTTCTCATTTTTATTTGTTATACTTCGAACATCCGTTGTTTATTTTATAAACACAGAGAGGAAATTTTTATAGAAAATATTTGTGTTTTCAATTATATCTCCGGGAGAATAGCGCGGAAAGTAATTTACAAAATATTATTCTTTCAAATTAAACAATATCAACTACACGTTCGGCCAATGTTGAACGAATGAAGAAAAATACGATTTTTTTTTTCAACTTATCTTTTAAAAACATATTACGCCGTATTGCTATTCATTAAAATAAAACGATTTTTACATAAATATACCCATTTGTCTTTTTACCGTCCATTATTCGTTTAACGTTACAATCGCCACTGCGCATCATCTTTCTTGTTATTTACATATACGCGTTGCCACACACATATATACTTGTATTTATGGTTTTCAATGCTCTTTTAACTCGCTCGAATTTTTTATTCCGCCGAAGGTTTAGCCTGACTCATTTTTTCTTGTTTTGTTTCAACTCGAAATGACTGTTTTCTTCTTCTTCTTCTTCGTCTTTTTTTTTTTTTTTTTTTTAATAAAGCAAAGTTCCGATCTGTTTTTAAATTCATAAATTTAAATAAGTTGAAGTAACAGATTTTACACTTTATTTGTTCGAATTCTCATTTACGACGATATTTTTTTTCTTCAACGTATTCCTAAAACAACTGTTCTTATATTTCGAAGCGTTTTTCATCTATATTTACCTTTTGCTTTGCGCCTCCAACTTATCTTTATTATCTTCTTCGTGAATGTTGACATACTGATTATACGAATAAGATTTCGTAACTCTGTTTCGCTTTGAATAATTTAAAATTATTTCTGGTTATTTCCTTTTAGATTAATATATTGTTTGTACCTTGAAACTTTCGTACTTTTAGCAGATAAAATTGTCTTTTACGCCGCGCTTTCGTAATTCATCTTTTTTGTCCTTTTCTTTTCGTATTATATATATATATATATATATATATATATATATATATATATATATATATATATATATATATGTTTTCGTAATGGTTAGTTGCATTTATATCTGTTTACGTATTTCAATTACTTAACCATTACAGAGTATAATTATTTACGTAACTTACATATATATATATAATAATTATACTGTCAAGGCTTAAAAGATAAATTTTACTTTTTTAAATAAAAAAAAAGTAAAAATTAAAGACAATCATTGTATATGGAAATACTTGGGCCAACACAAATATTTGCAATTTATATGTATATATAAAGTAAATATTCAGTGAATTCTGCACTGAAGGACATCAATTTTCGTTGTCCCCTTGGCAAAGCAATTTATTACACCATTTACGTCAGTTGAAAAGCAAATAATGCGCGACCGCGCATTTGAATTATGTCCTATAGAGCAATAGCGCCATTTTTAAACTATATATATATATATATATATATATATATATATATATATATATATCGTATGTAACATAAACTAGTATCCACGCATAAACCAGTCGATACAATCGAGCTGTCGTCCGAACGAAGTTCCGTCAAAAGCTGCGGATAGCATATAATTATGCCCATCGAGATGAAAGCGAAAAAATTCCATCTCTCACGCTCAAGCGAAATTTTCCGGAGCGAATGGCGCATGGCGCTAGAATTTACTGTTGTTGGAATTAGTACTCGATACATAATACGGGTGTAGGATATTTTCATAAAGTACTTCTCGTCGCGTCAAATTGCGCGAATAACGGAAACTCTTGAAATTCCTTTCCGCGCTCGCGCGCGCGCGCGCATACACACACACACACACACACACACACACACACGAACAAACCACTATCGGCACCTGCGCGTTTTGTTCGACGCGTCGGTCGGGGCAGCTCCGAGCTCTAAATATTCTAAGCCTCGATGTTGTATATTTATCTAATGTGGCGATCGTTCGCCAATTTGTCGAGTACGCCGGTTCGAGCGACAAGCGGATCATTGATCGCATCGGACGAAATGTAAGAAAAGGTATTAGAGACGATGACTCGAGGTTCTCGAGGCCGGTGAAAAACTTTGTCCTTTTTTTTTTTTTTTTTTTGTCTTTTGTCTTCGCCGTTCCTCGATATGGCCTTATCTCGATGTTAAGAGTATAATGGTTCGAACTGTACGTATGGCCGGGCGACATACGGTCGTGTCTTAAAACAGGCAACGCACGCGAGTTTCTTGATAGAAGCGTCGGAAATTTCTTTTTCTTCAAATGGCGCATCAATATCCGCGAATGGTCGGAAAGGATCGAAGAAGGATAAATCGCCGATTCGCGCAAAACAAATCTCGGTCCCTAAAAGACGCAAAGAACGAATGAACGGAGAAGGGGCTCGTTAACGCCCGATTATAATTATAGTTCCGGGAATGTTCGCCCACCCCCTCCCCGCGACGGTATACGCAATTTTCGCACACGACAAAACGCGCGTTGTGCATTCGTACTGCGACGCGCGCCGCCTGCTCATCAATGATTCGAAAGTTAGTTAAGCAAATTTAAGCTCCTAAAAGGCATTATTATTATTATTATTATTGTTGTTTTTATTATGATTATTATTATTATTTAGTTTGCGAGCCAGCGCTAAACCGCATAGCAATGAGTTCTCATTATATCGAAAATAAGACTTGCTAATCACTAGTGTTAAACACCGAGGGGGAAGGGGGGTTTCAGTTAGAAATTATTATCTTCCATTCGCGACGTATATTTTATACATACATATACATACATATATATATATATATATATATATATATATATATATATATATATATATATATATATATACTCTGTGTTGCTTGCTGCTGCTGCTGCTGCATCATGTTTTTCATTTGCTGAACTTTTTAGAACTGTGGCAACACACTCTGACACACAGTGCCGTCGTGTCTAATCGTTTATATATATATATATATATATACATGTCTCTCTCTCTCTCTCTCTCTCTCTCTTCATGGCATGCAGTGAAAGTTGGAATTAGGTGAAAAAACGTTACGTAAGCTCCTCCTTTTTTTCTATTCCAGTCAGTCGCTTTTCGAAGTTTCATTATACGGATTGTCTCTTGACTGGATGTATTGAGCACGGGGAAAGGTGGAGGGGGAAGGGGGGGGGATAAAAACGCGCGACACACGATCGGAATAAATGGTGCCTCATTCTTGCTCTTTTTTCTTCCTTATTTCACTTTATCCTCTCGATTGACTTTCTTTTTATACATATTGTGTATATATATATTCCCTACTTTTGTGTCGGATTTGGAAATTAAAGTGAAATAATGCGGCGAGCAATTGCTCAATGTGCGCGTTTATAAAAAGTACTATATATGCGCGCGCTATTGTTTCGCGGATAAAAAAAAAACTGTCTTTCCATCAATTTAGAATCCAAGTCATATCACATCCGGGTGAATGTAATCGTTTGTATGGCCTCGTATATATGTTGTTATTTTTTATTTATTTATTTTTTTCATTTGAACCTTTATACGGACGTGTAATTTAAGCCATAAAATCTTACGCGATTCGTTTGATTAGAAAAATAATATGACAATAAATTCGTATCGGAGTTTGCACAGACGTTGATAATATGGATGAACGTCGTTTAATAAAGTGATACGTTATTTTTTTTTTTTTTTATGTCTCATCAGCTGTACAGTCAGATATTTATTACGAGAAGAAGTGACTTTTTCAGTTGTATAAATTCAGCTTTCGTGCAGTGAACTATATACGAACAATCGAAAACTGCGTATCACATAACTTTCAATCGATTCTCCCGGTTACGTGGAGTGAAATTTAGTTCGAAACTAGAATATAATGCGAAATCTGAACTTTCAAATAGCGCATAAATAAAGACTTTTCGCCGTAAACTGTCTATCGAGCAGTCAAAGAATCGAATCTGACACTCGTGTCGGCATCGCGTCCCCGTGCTCTTTTTATCTTGTAGATAAACCGGAGATTATTTGCACTCTGTGCGGAACAATGTTTCGATGTTAAACGAAGAGCACTCTATGGCGTCTTATCAAAGCTAGAGCGCGAGGAAAACGTAGGATATATATGTATATAGTATTGACATAGCACATTGAGATGGGGCAGCATCAGCAAGAGATGTTTCATCTTACATCGAATGCTGCACATCGTGAGCGCATACCAGTTCAGGCGAATAGCTCGTTTTATCCCTGGCTGTCAGCCGAAGGAGGACTTCGAATCCTTTTTATATACCTTTATATGCTTAGAGAACGATCGCACGTTCCTTTCGTTTGTTTCGTTGCTGTGGTTCGTATATGCATGCATGCATACATACATACATACATACATACATACATACATACATACATACATACATACATACATACATACATACATACATACATACATATATATATATATATATATATATATATATATATATATATAGTGAGCGGCTTAGTTAATCCTTCTCCGAAATGGAGAAGTTCGCGAGCCTCTAGCCGAAGATATTTCGCGAACCTCTCGTTGCGCAAAGCTTTGCGGAAAACGTATGTGCATTATCGTAGAGAAGAAATACGAGGGAGGGGGCGAATTAGTTCGAACGAGTTCTGTATTATAATATATAGTATAGAACTTCATTCGTGCATCAGTGCACGATCGCTCGGTTCAACGATCCAAGAAGGAACAAAGATGTAGTGATTTATATATATATATGTGCGATACATAAAAAAGTGGAATGAGTGTTTCTTTGATTTGACCGACTTATTATTGATTAATAAATTGTAATATTATAATGAATTATTAACTTATTATAGTTCCTTGCGCGTTTTAACAGCAGAACATATATCATAGCTGTGTAATTAGAAATGCAACGTTTCGTTTTTTTTTTTTTTCGTCCACATGCGAGCTCATTTTTTTTTCTTCTTCTTCGTCTCGTCTTCATCATTTATGGAAATCCGAGGAAGGCGCGACAAAAACAAAGAACAATGATAACAGGAGCATCGCGCATATATGGAGAGCGAGACCGCGCGCGCGTAGTAAAACGGGGTGGCACTCGCGCGAGCCGATAATTCGTATCCCAAAGCTTGCAACAGGACGGGAAGTAAAAAACTAAGGAATGCGCGTATATATATATATATGTACGCGTTGGTAATGTACCATATAGAGCGCGGTCTTTTATCTCTCTGCCACGAATGGGTTTTCGAACGACGCGGCGCGCGGCGGCTCGGACGAACTGGTTGTCCCTCGATTTTTCCCATTATATATTTCGACGAGAGAGTTTCGCGCTTTTATCTATCCAACCTGCTCACCCCCCCCCCCGCTACCCCTCTGCGTCTCTATCTGTCGCCTTTCTTTAGCAATAATAGCGGAGCTGCAATTGAAAGTTTTATCGCAAGTTTACCCAAAATGTATAATAGAAGTCAAAAGCACGGAAGCTGCTTTCCCCTTTCGCGCTGCCTCATTCTCTCTCTCTCTCTCTCTCGCTCTCTCCTTCTCTCCCAGCTCGTTTCGTCCATGTAAGAGGTGAAGTCAAGCGAGCAGAGCAGAGTCGCGCGAGAGACACTGCAGTTTATAGTTCGATGAGTTTTAAGCGAGCCAATTTTCGAAATGAAAAGCCGTCGAACTTCGTGATTTAATTTATGTAACGGTACGTGCGCGGGAGCTCTGCGTTATGCTCATGTCGACATGACCTCCGATGCTTATTATGACAATGCTCTCCCTTTATCCATTTTTCCTCGATCATGAGAAGAGCTTCATTGTCTAATCGTGACTTGTTTTAGATGTTGGCGCATCTTGCATCTGCTTCATTAAAATAAACCTACTTTTCTACTCTTCTTCTGTTTTTTCTTTTTCTTCATCATCTTCTTCTTCTTGTTCTTCATCCTCTTCAATTTCCTCCCTCTCTTCTTCTTCTTCTTCTTCACCCTCTTCTTCTTCCTCGTTCTCCTCTTCTCCTTCTTTATCCTCGTCTTCTTCCTCCCTCTCCTCCTCTTCTTCTTCAACCTCTTCTTCTTTCTCCCTATTCTCTTAATATTCATCCTATTCATCTTCCTTCTCGTCTTTTTCTTCATCCTGTTCTTGTTCCTCCCTCTCCTCTTCCTCTTCTTCGGTTTTTTCTTATTTTTCTTCTGTACCTTTTCTCGCTCGCGCGTGAAACATTCGACCAAGAATTGACTGCTCGTATGCTGTGAAACATTCTAATAAATTAACGTGTAATTGGTAAACAATGACTGTTCATTATGTACGCGATCGCGTAAATGTAGAACACCAAAGTTTAATATGAACATCGGAAAATTTCAAAAGCCCACGATCTCTATATTGCACAGACCGAATGTACACACAATGCTGCAACTTTCATGCGCGTATGATAGAGGCAAGATATTGTTCTCCGAAGGTTGGCCTTGCATAATTCCCCCATTGTTTGAACGAAGTGTCAACGCCAGAGGAGTTTATGGACGGCCGTCGGAACATTTGGTGATCGGCTTTTATACGTATATGTAAAATTTGATTTGTAATTATTGCGTTTTAAATACGCACGCGCTCCGTGTATTAGATACTACAATGATTCTTGCAACGTTCATTATTTTGAATTAGCGCGGGCGCGCGAACCCGCTGAAATAATACATAAGGAATTCAGCGTGTTTGGGCCTTTGCCTTTCACGCATAAAAAATAAATACCGCCGCTATAAGTACGGAGAACAAGCCGCGCACTCTTTATTTATCCAGGCAATCTTACGGAGTCCTATTTATTTTTACGCATTCAACGTACTATTATATTAATTCTCATTCTTCATTCATGGCCCGAGATCAATATAATGTACAGCGCGTCTATCCGTCAACGATGGAAGCAGTACGAGCGCGCTTATGCGTGCGCGTGCATCCTTCTTGAAAAATTAACGCCTCGCTCTGTAAACGCAATACTATAGGATAATGGCCGAGGCATTATATTCTGCCATAACGTTTGATTTCAATTCAATTCACGGAGGTGAAGGGGAATTCCGACAAAGGGAAAACCTGGGCGTTAGTTCATTATATACGCCTCGGTCTATATATTACGAGTGGCGTGGAGTGGGAATGGTAAAAGGGACAATTAGGCCTCAATTATTTCGTTCGGGATTCTCGACTGTACACCATTGGCGAATAAGGATGGATCGCCAGACACGGGTAAGAAATATTAATAAATTAATTCTTGACCCTGGAATCGCGTGTAGAGGTATGAATATAGAAGAAAAGAAAATGAAGAAGAAGGTAAAGGAAAGTCATTGAATGTTTAACAATTTTTGGGAAATATATAACAAGTAATGCTGATGAAATGCGATTTTAAAAAACTTCCTTTATTGAAAAAATTTCTTAAAGCTTAATAATAACGCTTTTTCGAAGTTTAATATCTTTTGAGAAATGAAAACACATTATTTATTGCTATTGTCTGAAAGGAGCGTGGAAGGCAGTTCAGAAACGAGCGATTAAAATGTTGATTTAGTGTCGATTTAGGACACTTTTTGATAACAAAAATCAAGAAAAACACAATTTTTGATAATGTATGTACCAGGTTTACAGTTTAATAATATAGAGAAAGACATGAAAATATCAATCTGTGAACGTTGCGCGTGGAAGAAATAGATGAAAAATGACGGATAGATTCTAATATGTAAACTCTTTTGTCAATGGAAAGCCGAGGTTTTTATGCGTTTCTTTACTTACCAATCATATCGCAATGTGTTTGCGCAGGCGTTTTTGTTAATTTTAAAAATAAGCCATAGAGGACGTTTTTATGATGTGGCTTTGGACTTTGTATTTTTCCACAAAGATTTTAATACATTCCGGAACTATATAGATTATCCGGGAAACGTTTTCATTTTGTATTAAACAATTATTCGATCTATAGGTTATATATATATATATATATATATATATATATATATATATATATATATACTCAAAACATTGAGTTTGAAAAGTATATATGTACAATTTCCTAACGATTTCCCGTCGAAAATCAAAAGCAATATTATCAGTCGCCTGCACGTGTGTAATATAAAACGATTTCGAAATACGGCCCCATATAGGTCCGTTATCCATTCGAAGCGCGAGGAGCCGACATGCTCGCAATTTAAATATTTTATTTTTTCAATTTCTCGACTTTTTAACATTTTATACATTCGCGTGCAATCTTTCGAAAAGAAGAGGAAGAAAAAAAGGGGGAAAGAATTGGATAATATAAGAAGGAAAAACGATTGTATTACTTCATGTTTTATTCAGGATCTACGTGTATGCGTGTATATATATATATATATATATATATATATATATATATGTATATGCGCTTATGGGTCTATCCGAGCTTTATCGGCATCAATAATTTCTTTATCGCTCTTTCTGTATTTTCAGTTATGAAAAATTGTAAATCCGCCTGTTATTTGATAACGCGGAGGATGGGATTCGATTTATTTATCATGCCAAGATTTCCATATAGTATAGCCAAAGTAATTGCGATGCTGACGTAAAAAGACAGCATGTATTATTTATATACATATACATATATATATATATATATATATATATATATATATATATATATATCTATATCAATGTCCTTTCAAGAATTTTAATGTGTGCTTGACACAAAAGCTTTCAATAAAATAAACTCCAATTTTTAGATTATTCCCGTTGCTTAAAATTTTACTTTACCTCTTGGAAGGTTTTTTTAGCAAAAAGAAAATGCTTGGATAAAATACTGTTTCTTGGGGGGGAGGTAAAGCTTTTTTAATTTAATACAAATGCAGAGATATGTGTGTGGTATACACGTACGCTTAACATTCAGGATGAGGAAGATGAATGTTCTGGGCTTCATATATAATGAATCCTTTATTCTTTTGTTAATATTTACTTTTACGATACAAACGGGAATGTTTTTCTCTTGCATGCGTGTAAGTTATTTACAAACGACTATAATTATAATAAAAAATTCAGGTAAATCTGTAATATACTAGCGAAATATTAACTTGCGCAAACCTTCGTTATTATTGCGAACCCATTATGAAGTTTCCAGAGCCATTTGTATAAAGAGTATAAATAACATTTTAATTTTTTATTTATTATTTTATTTATTTTACTGCTTTACGTAATGACCCACTTATACATATTTCTTATAAAAAAAGTGACCCTAATCAATCTGATGATAATGGAAAATAAATAAATTCGCTTGAACGGGAGGTTGCAGAGAGTATACCTCAAACTTTCGAGTGTATACACAATACGCGAGATGCGTTATGCTCAAGGATGAAATAATTCGCTTCTTCTATAGCAAGTACATAAGCTATATAAGGGCGGAGCGAGGGGGATAGGGAGAGATGGATAATACGAGAGTAACCATACATATATACATACATATATATATATATATATATATATATATATATATATATATATATATATATATATATGTATATACTGCACTCTTTTATCTTGGCGAAGTATAGCAGCTTGCTCGCGCGTCCGCGTAATAAAAGAAAACTTTTTTAATTTCGAACCTCTCCTCGCGGTTTCCCATTCGCGCCGTGTATATATATATATATATATATATATATATATATATATATATATATACACATATAAATGCACATTCGTCCGCGCGCGCGTCATTGCTATTCCGAATATGTTTCTTTCTGTTCTTCCACATCTATGTGTATAATACTCACTGCTTTCCTTCGCTCGTGTTGCCAAGGACTCGGAAAAAAAACAAAAACACCAAAAAAAAAAAAAAAACGAGAAGTAAAAAAAAAGGAACAAGACGTTACGAGCTCTCTTTTTCTATTGCGCATATAGTATATGCAGGTAAAGGGTAGGCTGAGGTCGGCAAAAAATGAGGAGAGAGTAAGAGAGAGAAAGAGAGGTAGAGGGATGTTTTTATCGTTCGAAATTACGGCTATTTTGCAATTTAAAGAAAAAGTAATAATATAGACAATGATGGTATTTCCGGGCGGAATGAGCGGGTAGGGGGTGGAGGAGGGAAGAAGAGTACGAAAGTTGGGCAATTCATACGCTCGTTTTCAAACTCTTAGTTCTTCGTGCGCGCCGACGGCTAACTGGGTTGAGGATTGTAAACTTTAACTCGGAAATTTCACTAAAACGAGGGAAAATGCCGGAATTTGTTTCACATGTACGTAAAATGACTGGTTTGCCAAATTTGTTTTTGTTGTTTTTTTTTCGTATATCGAGATTGCGAGTCACGATACTTGCATACATGTACATATTATACTTTGAGAAAATTTATTCAATATCTGGACAAATTCCAAATTTTCTATTATACGGGAAAGTCTTTTAAATTAAATTCGCTCGGTATCCAATATTTGTTATTATTATTATTATTATTATGGGAGCTGACTACCAACTTTATTAAACGGCTTTTCTAGCTCATCTCTACAATTTTGGTTCGAATGACATTTACAGAATTAAAGAAATGCTGAGAAATCCATTTATTAAATAATTACAAAAAGGCTTATTCGTTATATAATATATATATATATATATATATATATATATATATATATATATATATATATATATTTTGAAATGTATGCGAAGGAAAGGGAGAAAGAACGAAGGAACAATTCTAACGAGGTGTAATATTATTTATGGATTCGAAGGAATCTCCTGGAATCTATATACTTTAATTCATGCGTAAATACGTATAACGTTATGAGGGGATAGAGCAGAAAGGAGATCAAAGCGCGCGGACACAAAGGCCGTAATACATAAAAGGGAGGAATGAATTTAATATAAAAGTTTACCAAGATAATAAAAGGCGGATATATTGAAAGAAGATATTATAATAAAAAGAGTGGGCGTAGAGAGAGAGAGAGAGAGAGAGAGAGAGAGGTATGCGAAAAAAGGGGGGAGAGATTAAAAATGGTCGGGTGAGCAGGGCTGCGAGTCCGGGCCGAGTAGGTTTATCAATTTTATTTTTGTATAATATCCAGTCGTAGACACTTACAATATTGCATTTTACGATATTATATTTGAACGGCTGTGGATGAATTTATTATGAAGACAGAAAAAAAAACGAAAAAAAAAAAACAAAAACGACAAAAAAAAAAACTGTTATTGAACGACGAGCTCGAAAGAGACACACGTCCGATGTGTTTAATATTCAGTGCACACCGCAGGAAGACGATACAATGAAACAACACACCTTACGCGTCCCAGACTTTCAGCCGATGTCTCCACAAGCTCTCTGTCTTATCTGGACAAAATCAATAGATCTATCTGGATTTGAAGCAACGACGTCGAACATTGTAAATAGATAAGGAATCAAGCTTCTTCTCTCCAAGTTTCAGCATTAAGCGGGGCGGGAAAAAAAAGAAAAAACAAACAATAAAAAAAACGTAAAACTTCCCTGCATCCCCCATTCAACGGACTTTTTCCCATTTAGCGGAATTTTCGAGTTTTTCTTCTCGGCCGTATCGGCATGTGTTCGATGGTACGGGCGCGTGCAACGTCTTCGACCGAGGAAAGAAAACAGTATCGTTATTTTAAGGGAGATATATATATATATATATATATATATATATATATATATATATACGTATACGTATACGTATACGTATAAGTGCAGAGTTCCTTCGGAGGAGACTTTAACATCGACAAATGTATAAAGGCCTGAAAACATTCTTCTATATACTCTGCATACGCTGTACAGTCCCCCCCCTCCCGCCCGTCGCTCAGCCGGCCCTGTCTCTATCTCTCTCTCTCTCTCTCTCTGTCTCTCTCTGTTTTTTTTCTTCTCCTCTTACGGCTTATGGCAGTGCTTATATTGAACGTACTTTACTCTCACACGTACGCATAATATATACATGCGTATAGATGTTACAAAGTTGCATAATGTTATTCTCTATCCCTACTACTTCACTTCTCTTCTTTTTCCATCTCTACTTCTTTCCTATATACATAAACCAGATCGCTTCTGTAAAACTTTCTTTCACTTCTGCATGAGTTGGGAAAATTGAAGTTTCTTGCATTACTTTCTTATGTCGCTCGATGGCGGCGGGGGAGAAGGATGAGGAGGAGGAGGAGGGGGGTAAAATGGGGAGGGGGGCAATATATCTTTCGCCGAAATCGTTGGACTAAAATTTATGCGTCTTATCGTCTCCGAACTATTACTCGATATCAAAATGAAACGTATATGGATTTTGCCCGATTATGTTCGACGGATATAAAAGTGCTGTGTAACTTATACATGTATTATACACGCACTGTATTATAACTATAAGAGAAAACTTTTTGCGGTCTTATTAGACTCGTGCATTATATATAAATTTCACGTATACCGATGATTCAGCCACGATAACGGCGCGTGGAGGATTTGTTAAAAGTTGTAATGATTCATCGGAGTGCTTTAGAAATTCCCAAGGAGTATATGGCCTACGTACTCTGAATCCGCATACTTCCAAAGTATGATTAATATTCACGGAAATATTTTACATGGACGAGTAATTTTACATAATTTTAAAACAGCGTTATTTACAAGTATAAAAAATCAACAGTAGAATTGACGATGGACAAATAACGCTTCGGCTTCGAGCGAATTAATTCGGTTTAAGGTAAGAAAAATAAATTTCGAGATTAAGGTTCGATAATTTGGGCGGATGATGAATAATTTGTTAATTGAGCATTGTACGATCGAATTGTTAATTAAAAAATCGACGAGAGCTGCGATAAGCCGCGCGATAATTCAATGTCTAGAAAATAAGCGAATTATATTTGCGGATCTGATTACACCTGCACGAAGAAACGTTAATTAATCATTTAGACATTTAATTGAAATTATTTCTCGCGTATTTTTCAAGTTTTTCGACGCCTGTCTAGCGCATTTAGCGATTTTTCTATCTTTCCCGCTAAAAATAAAATACATATAATATCAATTATTTCTTATAAGACATAAGAAATATTCGAAAGTAATGATGTTACATTATGGACGGCTTTCTCCTTATTTAAAGAGATCGATTAACTACGATATAAAAAGTATATATGTGTGTGTGTGTGTGTGTGTGTGTGTGTGTACCATGATTAATCTAGTTACTTTCTGATTATATTATTATTGCTATATATATACACGTATAATACACACCGCACAGTCATAGAGCAATTGTGAATTTGATTAACCGCGCGGGTGCTCGCGGATTGTAAGGGAAACGAGACCGATCCGGTGTGTGATACGTCATTTATACGTGCCCGCGCGCCCTCATGTATATATATATATATATATATATATATATATATATATATATATATATAGACGTATATGTAATTCCACGCGTCACGATGATTACAATGTAAAAAGATGGAATTTTTTTCCTTTCCCTCTTTTCCAAATTCTTCTTCGACCCCTTTTATTAAATAGCATTTTTTTTTTCTTCATTGATTTATTACGACGGCACGTTACTCCCGTTTAATACATTAAAGCTGCATGAAAAATGTCGGATCCGGGCTAATAATAATTCCGCGCTCGCCCGTCTATATAATACGAAGTATTATTAGAATACCGAAATTATAGAACGAATGGACTTTTACGACAGGACAGCGTCATTCGTACAACGTTAATTCAACGTGGAGAAAAGATTAACAGAATGATTGGATTGTCAAGTTTAGTTTTTTCCTTTTTTTTTTGTTAAATATAAAAGTCTTTTGAGTTTATGCGTATATCTCAAGGCTATTCATCATTGCGAAAGTTATTCGTGCGGTATGTAACTTGTATATTATTGCGAATGTCGACGGTATATATATATATATATATATATATATATATATATATATATATATATATATACATAATCCACCGAACTTTTTCCTCATTAAATATGAAACTTGTCACTAACTGCTTCTGCGTTATATACCGTCCCGCGCCACGTTTCATGAATTATTGATGGACGTCGCGGTTTCGATACAGACCTCGCTCGGCCCGGCGCGATTATTGAATTATTACTGAAAATCACCAATGAATATTGCACTCAATATATGTATGTACACCGAGCCATTTACTTACATGCGGTTACGATTTAGATATGTACATATATATATATATATATATATATATATATATATATATATATATATATGTATATATATGTATATATGTATATATATTGTATTTTATTAATATTTCAACGGTAAATAATGAAACCGTGTCGTAGACATATGTCTATACGGTAAAAGAATTAATAAAGCCGGGGAAGCAGAAGTGGGGAAAGGAAGGAAGACGGGAAAAAAGGGGGAAGCCGGTATAACGTTGCCGTGATGCACGTGAAAAGTTAATTTGCCAGAATGCTAGAATATATCTATGTTTATATATATATATATATATATATATATATATATATATATATATATATATATAAGCAGTAAAAGAAGCAATTACAGAGCGTAATTGTGCATTGCGCGATGCGCTCTCGAGTAAAAGAAATGGACTTTAATAAATCTAAATTATCCGCACCGAGCGCGCGCACAGCTCTCTTCCGCGGCAGGCCCACAATGAAAAGCTCCAAATCAATTTTATCGGACCTCGCCCCAGACAAAAGTCTGTATATATATATATATATATATATATATATATATATATCTATTAATAAATAAATAAATATATATATATACATATATAAGCTGCAAAGATAAATCTTGGATTTTCCTTATAGCCTTGCAAGCCGAATGGAAAAAAGAGCGTGTGAGTAAGAAGGACGGACAGAGAGCGACGCGCTGGCGCAGGAGGGCGAAGGGCGCGGAGGGTGGCGGGGGAGGCTGGCAACATCACTGCCACACGCGACGGTATTATATGCGCGAAAATGAATTAAAGTGTCACGCGCGAGCGCAATAAACTCGGGCGGGGAGCCGACGCAATAATTTACAAGAACAATTATATTCTTCATTGAATCCTCTGAAATATATGCGCCTCGACAGCCTCGATTTTCCTCTCGACCCCGTTCGTTTTTTGCCCCCGCGACCGCTCGCGCGCGTTGTCTCTTCTTCCCGTCTGCATGCGTGCGTGTATATGTGCATGCGCAAACGGCGCACGCGCATATGAGCGCGAGGGTTCAACGATCTTTCTGTACGCATACGCAGACGCGCGCGCGGGTATATATCTTGAGGCGCGAGAGAAGGCCATCTATGTCAATCTTCGCTTTATATATATATATATATATATATATATATATATATATTGCGCGTTTTGAGGAGCTCGGGGAGGACGGCGGGGGAATTTAAGGGCTCGGTTGACGGGGATCTCCGTAAGTGGGATAGGAGTCCGGAGGTGTGCATAGGAATGGCAGTTTCGAAATTGGGAATATGTCCGAATTCGAAGGATGAATGAAATTGGAGCGAATCGTGATTGATTATATATGTGTGCGTGTGTTGTTTAAACGAGGCGTGATTCTAGAAATACACCGACTTACGATTCGTTTGGTATACACGTGACATGCCATATCAATGATTACGCAGAGAGCACTCACCTGTAACAAAGAAAACAAAATTTTTCGCAATTAGTAATGCTTATTACTACACATGAAATCAAGTCTGGCAAAAATCTAATCGTTTTATTTTAATTTATACGTGTGAATATCGAGCGACAAGTAGTGTGTCCCAACTGTCGTTTCAGGAGGTTTTATTGAAAATTAATTCGCCCTCGTAATCTTCATAATTAAATACACATGGAATAGCTACAGAAACTTCATATAAACTTTTTAATGGTATCTTATAACTGCGTTAAATTCACTTTTATACGTGCTTTCGAAAGGTTTTTTGCTTGCACCATGGATCAATCCAGACACATTTTAATAAATAACAGATTCGATAAATAATGAGAATACGAAATATAAATTTTAATTTTTAAGTTTGTAATTAATGCTGTACAATCTGCTAAAGCCGCATTTTATTTATGAAATACAAGTATCGATATTTATTAGCATTCAGCTGCTCACTGCGGATCGACTCTAATTACATCGAAATAACTTTCGTATTTTCATTGGGTATCATTGTCAGTTACAGATATTATTTATCATAGGGTTGATTGCATCTGGATCATTACGATACAAGCGTTAAATTTTGCAATGTAACGCGTACACGTACATATATATATATATATATATATATATATATATATATATATATATATATGAATTATGGATTATTATTTCAATTACACGCCGTTTGGAAAGTATCTGGATATAGTTCTATCTGAGAATGTCTTGTATACGTCAATAACGAAGGAAATTTTAAACGTTACCAGACTCGCGCCTGATTTATCTATCGAAGTCATCTATTTAGACATCGGGAGCGAAAGTTAATCTAATTTCAATAAAAATCGTCGTGTCGCGCAACTGCTCGAGTTAAAATCCATCGGCGACACCCGAGACTTCGCCAAAATAACAAAAGCAACCGATTTCCTTGCGATCGCGAAAGCTCGCGATCGTTCTATAAACCGCTGTTAATCTTTCATTGTATGCGTCGATAGCGCGTCGTTTGCGCGAGCGTTTCTGGTATGCCAAATGTAGAGAGACAGAGAGAGAGAGAGAGAGAGAGAGAGAGAGAGCGTTTAACGTCGAAAAAGTCATTGTATCGTGACGTCAATCGTCATAACGTGGAATAAAAGAAATACTCAACTGCTGATTTCATAAAGCGGGATACGCGATAAAACGAGATGCACTGCGGGGCGAGTAGTTCTTTCTAGGCAGGGGCTTGGGA
>JACCIC010000201.1:822500-1020883 GCA_018907035.1 Sycobia sp. Sy_11
TGGAAATTTTATTACAAATGCAATTCTGTGCAATAAAAAAAATTTTCTATTTGTTCGAAATTTCCAAGAGACAGCTCAGCGCCATTCGACAAATATTGAGCTTTTCTATATTTTCTTACCAATGAATTTTTAAAAAGTTGATTATGTCCATACGTAATCGTATTTAAGAATATTCTGCATATAATTAAAGAAAGTGAAAATAATGAAAAATATTTGATCGAAAAAGTTATGGAGCCTTGGTCGTCTGTTTCGTCAAGATATAAAATCGAAATAATCCTCCGCCAAGTTGAAAATTTATTTTCGCTGTGCATTAAAAAACTAGTTTTGGACGCAATTCATCGAAAACTTCGAGTGCGTGTTTGTATTGATGGTCGGGGTCGAGCGCGTGAATTATTTATCTTGAAATTATTTATCTCAAGCGCTCGCGTTTCGTAAAACTTTTATCGAGCAGAAACAATATGTTACAATAAATTAAATCCGTGGCAAATAAAATATCTTAAAAATCTATTGATCTTTGGTCATGCGCTTTTTATAAAACGCTGTAGATTTATTTCTTAGTTTCTTTTTGGTCGCGAAACAACATGTTCGACTTGTTCGTTGAAAACGTAAAGTAAATATGCACGGATAATAATAAATTAATACATATAGTGTCTTACGGGATTACATTAGTAAAAGCTTTTATCAAGCAGTACGTTTCACTTTGTTCTGATTTTTCATGTGCTTTCTGATACGAGGGCGAAAAATTTCCGAATTTTTGGAAAAATTGCAGGGTTGGCGCGGCGGCTCGACTCAATTCATCAAATAGAGAGAGAGGGACGTGTACAACATTGAACGTTTGCACGGCAACATCGTCCGTATAATAAATGAAGCATTCCAACTATACAGAGATACTCATTGCTTAGGGAGTTTATTTCTACATTCTATATCCTGAATGAGGCAATTTTAAAATTTATTCACGAGAATTTCTCTCTTATCCTTCTTCATCTCTCGACCTTTTCTATCCTCGTTTTTAACACACACACATACACACATACACGCACACGTACGCACGCGTACATACATGCATGCACGCATACATAAGAAGGTATACATGACTCACGTGCCACCGCTGTTGCTACTTTCCTTCGGCTCAATCAACCCAGTAGGTATATATATATATAGTGTAATGCATTTGCATGGTAAACGATCCTCTCGAAACCAAATCCGATTCGTATTTAAAGTGGAAATTGCAGAGGTTTAAAAGCTTCCCTCCCTCCCTCCCTCCCGTCCTTCACCCCACCTTCTGCCTCCTAAGATAATGGGATCAAAAATTTGTTTGCGCCTGCGGTTTGTGCGCGCGACGGAGCGGGGGGGGAGACGAGAGGGGGGGGGGCTCGGACTGTTATGTAGCTTCTTGCAATACATTTCCTCTCTACTCTGCAGTTTTTCTTTATATATATATATATATATATACGCGCAAAAACCCGAGCTCGAGCATCTCATTAACCATGTCAAAGCATTTGCTCATCTTGTTATTTTTTGCGCTCGGTCTCAAAAGAAACTCACCGAGTATTCGACGTCCTCCCTGCCTCTCTCCTTTTTCATTTCCCCTTTTTCTTTATTTGTCCCCGACGACGCCCAACCCCTTTGTTCCTGTTTTGTCAATTCGTTCCTGAATGGGATTAGGTAAAATGGCGAGGGAGGAGGGGCGGGGGGGATAGGGCAAAAAGAGCCGTGAAAGTAAATGAGGATGTTTGCAAAAGAGCGAGCGGACCTTCTTTATCTCTTGTTCCTCGTCTTTTTTCCCATTTTTTTTCTTCAATTTTTTTTGTTGTTGCACAATTGCAAAATCTTGTCGCGAAACTATGAGTCTCTTTTCTTATGCTATCCTTCTCCTTATCCCCTTTTTCTTTCGTTTCTTCCTTCTCCGGCTTAGTATATAGTAGTACCACTCGTTTCCCATTGCTTTCTTTTTCGTAACGCGTGGAGAAAGAGAGAAGAGAGAGAGAGAGAGAGAGAGAGAGAGAGAGAGAGAGAGAGAGAGAGAGAGAGAGAGAGAAAGGGAGAGAAAAAGAAGACGCAGAATTTCAGATTGAAATTTCTGCCATAAATAAGCTTACAATTTATTTTAATAGGATAGCGCAAGTTCCAACGAAGACATCGCAATTCCCTCCAAAGTATTTCAGTTATATTTCTTTTAACGGAGGGACTACATGAGAATTTAAATGTACACATAATAATATTCCGAATAACAACTCGTGCACGTATGTTCGAGATTGCTGATCGAACTTTAACGTCATTGAAAATTGCTCTTTATAAGTATTCGACATTTTTACGGTGCTCGAACGTATAATTGTAATTCATTTCAATAAATGTAATATGTATATGTATTATATATATATATATATATATATATATATATATATATATATATATACACGAGTGTGTATATAAATGTATGCATAACGATCGTGTGCCTTTAATAAACGCTTTAACGGATGACTGATCGCGCAAGCCAACGAGCTGAGAAGTTTCTAATTATTTCGCGAAAGTTATATATAGAAGGACACATTCTCAACGAAGTACATTAATTTATTTATTGCGTTTTCTTATTAGATGGAGACTCGGGGAGGAGAGGAGGAGGAGGGGAACAACTCGCGTTTTTCAATAAATCATTAAGATATTTTAATCGCCTGGAATCCTTTAAAAGAGCATAAATAATTATTGCGCGATAAAGTCCCGTGTTTTATTGCTACTTTCACTAATAGAATTTTTTTTTTCATTCCTTTTATTTATTTATTTATTTTTTATTTTTTTTTAATGCCTCGCACCGAACAAACAGTTCGATAAGCGGCGCCGTTCGGTGGTTAAAAAATATCGACATAGTTATTCTTTCGGCGAATCAAATGAAGCAAAAGAAAAAAAAAAAAAGAAGAAACGAAAAATGAAAAAAAGCACGCGCGCGCGCGCAGGCTCGTCTAAAAATTTTATATCGAACAATAATATTGTAAGAACGATCGTTTCCGATTTCACGGTCACATTATATGCGCGTTTGCCGAGTGGCTATATGGGAACGAGAGGTCGGGCGCGCGCGCGCGCTCGATCGGTCGCTGGCGCGGCTCGAAACTGGAGACCCATGAGATCCGCGGGCAAATCGGATGAACCTATATATATATATATATATATATATATATATATATATATATATATATATATATAGAGTTACCGGAATAGTCGACGTTGGGACTGGATGCGATTTCGTTCGGTCGCCTGTATATAATAGAGACGTCGCCTCCTCCAATGGAAATTCCAATAAAATTGTTGTTTTTCGACAAAGTCTTACGGCAATCAGGTTGATCGGGCGTCATCTCGGGCGAACAGCCGTCGATCACCGACGCGGGATGCATCGAATACGCCCTTTCGATCGGTCGTGTATTAAAATGCATCGTGGTAAATCACTTGTAATAAATTTAAATGAGACGCGCGTCGCAATGTGTAATTTGTTAGCGGCGATCCAACGCCTTCCAAAATATTTCGGATATTTTCTGACAAGGAACGATAGCCGCGCGAAGTTCGCGTACATTCACTTGGCCCCGTAAAAATTAATTCGGAAAGTTTTCTCAGACATCGGGACTCGGCCTGTTCGTTTGCGGATTTCTGCCGCAGTTACCCTACGCATTGTCGCGTATTCCCACGTAACCAGCGATCAAACAGAAGACGAGTTGCCCGGTACTATATATACTGTATATAGGAGGGAATATATTCCATAAGTTTCAAAAAGTATTTCGCCCTGTCACGTGTAATAATAACTTTTACAATATATAAGCAGGATACGAGACGATTCGCACGCTGACGAGAGAGGTTCTCGTGATTCGTGTGTACGTGCTTCCTATAGACAAATATGTATATATATATATATATATATATATATATATATATATATATATATACACATCGCGTCTATGCAAAATGAGCAGAAATTTACGTAATTGACAAGTGTGCGAATGTAGCCATAATATAATATCAGGGCACATGCGCCGAGTGACGCAATGCAGAAAGTGTATTACATTCGCGTTGCTATATATATATACCCGTGTGTCCACAGTCGGTATTCGCTCGTGTACGCAGATATATGGTGCATATAAACATCTCCTTCATTCTTTTCCTTATCCCTCCTTCTCGATCCGCAAATTTCACATTGTGTTCGTTCACGCGGAGGAGCGATCTATATATCGTATAAAAGGTACAGTTGCGTAAGAACTGAAATAATATGAAACAATCGGGACGAGGCAGAGGGCCAGCGGTGAGAGTTCGAAGTGCAAGCTCGCGCGGAAAGAGCGGGAAACGTGACATTGTTGATATTTAAAAAGTACGCAGAATCGCACATTGATGCAGAATTTCTAGACTTGGATGTTGTTTCTTTAGAAAATCGTTGGGACAAGTCCGAGTAACCGATTCCAGATGCAGGCCGGGGACTTTGTGTGGCTACGCGAGGCCATATACGGTTTATGGTTCGAATAGATACTCCCTTTTTTGCCGAAGATTCGAACGTTTCAAATTATGATCAGAGGCGTCCAACTATTTCGATGCCCGTCCTTGGAGCCATTAAATAGCTATATTTCATTTCCTAAAAGATTGTTCTCCTGATTTATTTTCATTTTTTGGAACTATATTCATGCCGGGTCAAAATTGTTTCCTTAATACAGCGCCAGGTGAACAAAAAGAAAAAAAAAAATTGAGAATGAACCCAGAGACGAAAAAGTTGGACAGGTATCTAAAATAGTATTATTGATTTTATAATGAGAATGACGTATATGTCGTATGACGAATGACGAATGACGTATATCAAAGCGCCAAATTCTGTATTAAAGCTTATTCCGTTCTTCGATCTTCCAGTACTCTCTGGTGGCTCAATTATTAGATGCTGAGGTCAAGAATCGCATGTGCTCGGGTCTAATAAAATACATCGCAAAAATTTACGCTTATAAGTCATTAAAAAGCTCATCTTCTATCTATATATGTATCTCTATAAGCGTGACTTCAATTCCTTAAAACCTTTAATTTACTCCCAATTACGACCACGTTTATTTTGATGTTTTATTTCTAGTTAAAATTCATGACACTTTGATTCATTGTGCAAATAAATCAGATCGATATTCCAAACACAGAGGTACGCGCCACTCTCTTAGAGAGCCTAGAGAAAGAAGTTTAAGAATGTCGTTTCTTCGAAAATTTTATCTTTCATTCGTCTTACTACAATCGAATATGTCGATTATGGAACATACTTTTGCCTCAATTAAATTGACGTACACGCATCGGTCCATTTCAAATGTCGAGAAAATGTATAATCCTTCGAATTATATCATGGGCAATTCGAAGTAAGTTGTTAAAAATTGTCGCTCATGCTACGCCGTCTATTACTGCCGTTCGTGCTTTTCTAAAAGAACCTATATGATACATAACGATAATAAGGGAATAAATAATTATCTGGACGTATTTAGAACCGTTAATCATTACGAATTGAGACTCGCGGTGTCTTATTGAGCCCCTGGGCTGAAAATTAGGCCAGTTATTCAGACGATAGCCTCTGCGATATCTTGATGGGACACCTTGTACATAACATAACCTCGAAGCTTTTATATATAGGACTGTTTCTTCTTCGATTGTGTATTGTGACCTCGCTATGTGAATATATATGTGTATATATATATATATATATATATATATATATATATATATATATATATATATATGCGCGCAATAATCGCAAAATCGAACCGCGTTTACCCTTCCCCTCCTCTCTCTCTCTCTCACTCTCTCATTGCCATTTTGAAGAAACAATGGTACATGTAGGAACATTGAGTAATCGACCGATTCGATATATAAATTAGAAAATGCAGCTGTGGATTTATATATATGAGCTTGGTGTAGATGTTGGACCATTGTGAAATGCCAATTATTGCAGAATTAAAACGAATTCGATGTGTAGATATAGACGCGTGTCTTAGAATTATTGTCAATATATATATATATATATATATATATATATATATATATATATATATATCGTTTTGTTTCGAAAACGAACGTACTGACACAATGTGCATATAATACAATTATTCATTCTCCTGCCCTGTTATTTAAGCGTCGTGCATCAGTAGTAATTTCTCATAATCTAGATGCCGCTGGTGCGTATATTTATCTAGAGTCATGGAAAACATAAAAATCCATAGAAATACCCGTGATTAATGGTTAGATCGTATTAAATAATTATATAGTACGTATTGACTATACATATGTATACACACGCACACACACACACACACACACACACACACACACACACACACACACACACACACACACACACACACACACACACCTTTATTTTCAATTCTTCGTAGCGCTCTAATTCGTTATTGTCATTTATAAAGAAGCTCTGCAATCGATACTACACTGCCATTATTTCCACATGTCGTTTTATGAGAAAAAATATCTATACTTTCGTATCTATTAACCATAGCGCAAAGACGGCCTTTTCGCTCAACGTCGAATTATATACACCGAAAAAATTATTTCACGCTCTATAATGCGTCATTAACGCGGACGCGCGATTGGAAAAAGCTGTGCGCTCTAGAAAGCCTATTATTTTAAATATATATATATATATATATATATATATATATATATATATATATATATAAATTTATAAATATGCAAATTATAACGCGAGCTTTAAAAAGTCAATACGAGTCCTCGTTTATACATATAAATTTCATGGCGCGAAGGAGGTAAAGAAGACTGTTATTAATATATTATTTACGTTGCCGTTCGATTTGCAAGTCTGGTATTTTCTTATCCTTGCGCGTATTAAAATATTCGCCGATTCGAAGCGTTCCATTGCAATTTCTAATGATTTTGCTCTTATACGCGCGTCTATATCATTATATTTCTTCGTAGTTGAAATTAAAAAACAAAAATAGAAAGAAAAAAGGCAAAATGAAAAAGGCGAGCATATTAATTCATGTACTGAATATAAGATAGCTGCGGATTATAAATACATACTTTCCCCTTGTAATTTTCAACTTTAAATATAAATTGACTAGCGTGTTTTTATTTAAATTAACGAAAGCCGTGCGCAAATTCTGCGGAATATTTATGATTTTCCGAAGTTATATATATATATATATATATATATATATATATATATATATATATATATATATATATAGATGAGCTTTGAAAATATATAACGCGATTAATCAGTAATAGAAAGAAATACTGATGTTCTATATATATGTGGTATTAACTTACCACAGTAATATATTCAAAATGCTTCAAGAATTTGAGAATATATAAATCCCAAAGATTTTAATAGTATGGTACTAACATATATTGATCAATCCTTAAGCAAATATGCATGAAGAGTGATATCAAATTCTGCAGACTTTAGATACGAAAAATTAATGGGATTAAATTTTCCCATTTATAATACGTATATATATATATATATATATATATATATATATATATATATATATATATATAAATATAAAATTGAAATGGAATTAAGTTACTTGTATTAAACGAGTTTGCAAATGATTTCCCGAGTTTCCTCACACTACGCTTGCGAGGGGTTTTAAGTTTTAACAAGAAACTCCATCGGCCTAATAAAATTCTTAATCCGTATACGATATATCGTTGCTGAAATACTTAGATATAACTCGCAGTTAAGAGTTTAGGCGAAGAATTCGGATAGAATTTAAATTAGGTTCTGATAAAAGTTCACCAGATGAGGGAGAGAGAGAGAGAGAGAAAGAGCACTGATTATATAGTAATATTTTTTGATTTTTTTTTTAAACGACTATATGTATAATATAGTTACTCAACTTACAACTCGAAACAAGCTCATGCTAAGTTTCATTACATGCGAGAGGAAATTCACCTTACTCGACAATGTTGAAGTTCCCATTAATTATATATACACGCTCCATTGTATATTATAATATATATATATATATATATATATATATATATATATATATATATATATATATATACTCCTGCACCTTTACACGCACACACATACGCGTGCACCCGCAGCGCCTAAATAAACGAGCCGCTGAACGGCTATATACGCAATATAATGTTTGCGTTATATCTCTTTTACGATTTTCTTCGCCGTATAAAAATCCTATTAATTAACGTGCGCTCGCGCGCGCGCGCACAACGCTTAAATCATTTATACTTAATTTAATATTTTAGCGTATTAAAATGGCATGCGTTCAATTATTGTACAACATATAGATACGGGAGGGAGAGGAGAAAAAAAAGTTCCTTTCGCATATGAAGTATCTTTTACACTATATAATTATTAATTTATGCAACGCTAAAATTTAAGAAATTTATATTATTTATTTATACGTAAGCATAGTTTTAATGTGCTCGAATGATTATATCTATGTGTACACACTCGCGCGCGCGCACAGTTATCGAGCAGGCTACGCACGATGTTTCAAAGTATAAAACATGGAATAAATACGCGCATCCAATAGCCAGCGTCCAATAAATCCAATAATTAACTTCTGCATCGGCAAGAATTATGAGAGTGGATTTTAGTTTTTTTTTTCTTTTTATTTTTACCTTGTATATATAACTCATATTGCTTATAACGTTCTTGTAGATGAAAAGCGTATTGAAGAAGTTAACGTTTGCGCGCGCACACAAACTTTTTTTTATATTAAATCAAACTCTCGCAGACTGCTTCCGAATGTGTATATATATATATATATATATATATATATATATATATACACACACACACACATTGGTATGGAATTAATTTAAAACTTCCGAAGTAAACATGTTTAGGTGTATAGCAAATAGCGTTAGGAACTTCCGATAGCAAAGATATTTGATTAGCGGGGGGGTCGGGGCGGGGGGAGGGGGTTGCGACGACCGGGGCATTAATTAATCCGGAAACATTCGGCGAAATGCGCAACGCGACACGCTTAATTACAGGGCGTTTCAGCTTGTCGTGTAAGTTAATTTAATCGCACGTCAGTTTAATTTTGATCTATACGTTATATGCCGTAATGTTTGCTTCCCCAAATAAAATTAATGATTATGTTATTCTCGTATATTAATTCAGGTGCTCTTCCATTTGCTCCCAAGGATTTTCTGACGAAAAAATTTACTGTATTTACGGTTTTATTTACCGTGTTTTATTATTACTGTTTTTCCGGACGAAAGGCAAAATTGACACGATATAATAAAACAGTCATCGAGTAAAGATGAGGTTCTATTTTTCACAAAAGTTCGGAAATGAATTATTATGTACCAATAGGGGGATCGCGCGATGAATTTCTATTTTTTGAATCCAGCGTAACTGATTCTGAACCAAAAGCGATAAGTGTACAAAACAGGTATAGAAATAAACGTTATTTCAGCCTTTATTCGAAATTGCCGTGAATTTATCGGTTATCGACGCTCAGCCAATGAAAATGCAGCTTTCAATCATTAAAAGCGCATTGATCGAGGATTTTTAATTATTCTCCTCGCACAGTTACAGTCAGAGTGTAATATTAAACAGAATACATATTGGCAAATGGAAATTATGAGCCTAAAGAGCTCAGAAAGGACCCTCATCAGGGGACGCGAAGCAATTCACGACTAATGAACTAATATTCTATGTTGCAATATTTATGAATGTAACGTGCTATGACCAACTTGTACGTCAACGCGGCTCTTATGACACATAATGCGACGATAATGGCTATTCTAAATATAAATTTATTTTTTCGGCAGTGAAAATTTTATAAGCCTAACGTCGAATACGCAACATACATCTATTAACGAGTATTATATTTTTTCGTAACTGTCAATATTCGAAAACTATCCTTATCGGATGGTGGCGTATGCTTGATAATCACGGAGTTGATCAAAATATATTTTTATTATCCTTCATTGACAGGTTAATCGCAGGCTAATAGAATTAACGCGTAATGGCCCCCTTAACCTATAGAAATTCACAATCGAATAAGTCTTAAATAATGGTAAATTTTAAGCTCAGAATATATTTTTTATAGCTATAAACTCTTTTTCTAAAAGCCCCCCCTTGGGGCAATTTTCCATTTTTCAGGATTGGCAGGGAGGGTAGGGGTCGGATTCACGGTCAACTTTGATACAGCGTTCGACGGCCATTATAGCTCGAATCGCTTTTATCTCATTCGCTACAGACACTATTACGTCGACTGGCTCAAAGATCAAGGGGATTATTTTTAGCACCGTTTCTGGGGGGGGGGGAGGTTCGAGCGTCGCTTCCGACAGCTATATCTACCACTCCTATGCCTAATCTTATGTCCCTTTCCCAGAACAAAAAAAAAACCATTCGCAAGTCGGCGACGCTCTCTTAAAAATCCAACCGAGCAACGAATGCGCAAAGACGCCAATCCGCGCCTGATCGAGGCCTGGCGGGACTGTGCGACTTTTTCCATCGCCCCCTGTCCCCCCGCCCCGAGCCACCGCCGTCCTTCTCGAGACGTTAACGAGGCGTCCGCGCGGCGTCGACGCGCCCTACTGCCCCCGAATGGGTCGCCAAAGTTGACTCGCCGCGAGCGCCCCGGGAACGCGCAACAAGTACGGCGCTCGAGCTCTCGGCTCGCCTCGGGGTTTGTAGGGGTGGCTGGCGGTGGGGGATGAGCGGCGAGCCGGGCCGCCTCCTTTCCGCCGAGAGCCGCGGTCCGATCCGGCATAAGATCCGGCCCTCGGGCAATCCCAGCGAGAGCTCGCTCTCTCTCTCTCTCTCTCTCTCGCTTCCTATCCGCCCCTTCCTACGGCGTCACCGTCCCGTTCGTACACCCGAAATCGCCACGGGGAGCCGCGAGCGTGGCGCCCGCCGCGCCGGCCGGCCGGCCGGCGCTAAATGCGGCGAGCCGCAAATGCTTTCTTATCCGATCCCGGGCGGTCGGCTCGCTCTCTCTCTCTCTCCCTCTCTCCCTCTCCCTCCCTCCCACTGAAGCGTGCCAACGAAAGCGAAAGCGCTCCGAGCTTTTCTGACCTCTGAGCCTGTGCGCAGAAGCCTCGCTTTCCTTCGGCAATTGATTCGCGCTCCTGCGGCGTTCACGGGACCCGTTGAAGGAGAGTTATTGGGTCAAGAGTGCCTCTTCCCCCTCGCTCGATCCGGCGATCGAGAGGGCAATGCGCCCGAGAAAGGAGTAATATATATATATATGCAGATTCGCAAACAGGTGTGTATACGTAATATGTATGTATATAAGGACAACTCGCCGACGGCGCGACGAGAGATATAAGCTCGGGTAATACCCCCGGCGCGATCTGATCTGCTTATTGCGCGGGGCGCGCGTCGCGATATATTTTACATAAAGACGTGTGCAGACATGTTGGGGCGGGGGAGGGGGGGCAAAATCGCCGCGCTGCGCGTTGCGCTGCTGCAAGGCGCGCGACATTGTGCCAAGAGCCAGCACGCTTCTTTTGCGCCTGCGAACGTCGTAAATTAGGACTTTTCATTCCTTCGCTCTCCCCCTCCCACTCTCCGCCGTCTCTCTTTCGTTACCTCTATTGTGGGCTAGAAATTATCGTGGCATTGATACCGATTTATGCATATTCATTCGTCTGCGTCTATATATATGTGTGTGTGTGTGTGTGTGTGTGTGTGTGTGTGTGTGTGTGTGTGTGTGTGTGTATACGCCTTTCGAACATATTTTCCAACAGCCCCGCTTGTACAATGTGATTTAATTGAATTTAATCGCCAAGACAAAACAATGGAATAGAAACATGTACGGTCTCCGGCTTTTTACTTTTCAGATATGTATAGAATAGCATTGCTGATTAGACATTCTGTAATATTTGTTTTGTATCGTTTTGTTTTTTTTTTTTTTTGTTATGCTTTCAAATAACGAGAGAATGGGCAGTTATGGAACCATTTAAGCCGGACAGATTTTCAATGTATCGAAGCACCAAAAGAAAATCAGCAGAGATTAAATTTTCGCGCGGTAGCACATTCCAAACTTTGTACGGAAGGATAAGATATTTCGTATTGTTTCGTTCAGGTGACTGCAGCAGAATTTCTAATCGAGACCTCGTGCATTCCGTATTCCTGCGTACGCGAACGGTACAATTGGTGATTTAAAATTATTATACATACGGATTTGCGTTAAAATTTTTTGATCATTCTTTCACAGTGTCGAAAAGCACAGATATAAACCAATGACAGAACGGCCATTTTTGATTAATTTATGGACGCGCTTGAAGACCTGGAAACGCAGATACAAAACGGCCACTGTTCGGTCCAGAAATTGTACTACTTTTCGCCGACAGCCGTTGCAATTCTATCGCTTTTCGTCCCGAAACGAATCCGTGCCGGTCTCGTCGGTGGACGTCGACGCACAATACTTCGACTGTGGGAAATAATCATAAAAAAAAAAAACGAACGAACCTAATAAACAATGATTCAACAGACTCAAGATGTATATAGGATCCAAGCCTACGTCTTCGACGATGTCAGCGAACCCGGCCAAAACGAGCCGATTGACACCGATAACCTTTGACTAATTAATTAATTTTTTCATCTTCAAAATTATATGCACGTCATTCCCATGCAAATATATATATATATATAACATCGACTTCCCCGGCCACTTTAACTTTTAGTCCGCGGAGCCAGTCTAATCGACGTTGCCCACCACGCGTTGCTCGCTTCTGCAAAAACCGCACATCAGCGACTCACTCTCGGCATCCTTTATATATATATATATATATATATATATATACATATATCACGCACTGCAGGCTCGCGAAAGGATTTTACCGCGAAGTTGTCGCGGGAAAAAGGAAAAGGAAAAGATATTGAGAGGGGGGGGGGAAGAGAGATGCCAATCTGCTAAGTGGCAGGGGGGAGCTCCTTCGTCTTTCTTTACGGGCACATCATACTTTCTTTGTTTCCGCGCGCGCGCCCCGCGCCGTTTAGTTTCTTTCGGTATTTATTGCCAAGGGAGGAGCCGCTGTATGGGGAGCAGGGAGCAGCCAGCACGGCAGATATAGCACCATGCAAATGTGTCCGGACAGGTTGAGAGAGTGGAAGCTCGTTTCTGTTTCCTCCACATATGTGTGTGTGTATACACACACACACACACACACACACACATCCATACACAAATCCCTTTCTTCTACTCGTTCCTCATCATCTTCTTCTCTTCTTCCACTTCACATATGCGTGTAGGCTCGCGGATAGGAGGCTGAATTCTGCTTCTTCTATCCGCCTCTTATGTGACTTGGCGAATTTCGAGAGAATAAGAGAAAGAGAGAGAGAGAGAGACAGAGACCACCCTGCTCGGTCTATTTACCTCCCATGAATTTCCTCACCAGCGGTCAATGATTCGAAGTTCGATTGCAGCAAGGCGTAATATAAAGGTCGGGCAAATATACGACACTTACGCTGGATGCCGAATCAACAAGAGAGGTGTTGTTCCATCAATGCATATACGCGCGCTCGCGCGCGCGCGTGTGTGCGGTACGTATATATGTGTACACCATGAAAACTGTACAACCCCTGCGCGTACCGCGACCGCGCAAGCAAGGCATGGGAGTGGGGATCGAGTGCGCGATGACGTCGGAAACAGCGCGGGGCCGTGGTTTGTACGAAGTGCGGCGGTGAGTCCGTATACAAGGACGCGTATACGCTTTGCAAAATTTCTTTCTCGCGCGCGGAATTTCAACTTTTTCATATTTTTCCCTTCCAGCGAATTTACATCTGGCATTTAAGGATATTAGATATTTATTTGTTCAATTACGATAATTATTCATTTATTCCGATAAAGCCCGAGAAATCATTGTTATCCATAATAGACGTAGCGAATAAAAGAGTTGATGAAATTCAAAAATATGCTTATTCACGTAAGTGAAGAAATTCTTAAGATTGTCAGGTTAAATCACAATGCACAGGTGTTGCTGTTAAGAAATGCTCAGATATATATATATATATATATATATATATATATATATATATATATATATATCAAGAGAGAGAGAGAGAGAGATCGATAGATAGATAGATAGACAGATAGATAAATTTACATAACTCAAGGAACGATAAAAATCTAGCATCTATAGAAATCTAATGCATTAATTTACAACGGTCTCATTGCCATAAATCCGATATGCATATTTATCTAAATAACAATAAAAATATAGAATAACAATAACTAAAATATAGAATAAAATCCGATTAAGCAAGATCGATAATAATTCAAATCATGCGGGATAGATCTTATTTCCATGACAATCTTTACGCTCTTATATAGGAATATCGCTGTTCCACTTCACGCGCAAAATCGCTCGTATATAATTCATATGATTGTAGAAAACAAATTTTGCACATATATATATATATATATATATATATATATATATATATATATATATATAATAGAACCAAGGTATTTCTGGCTATTCCGCGGGCATTGTTTCCCGAACGGGGAGCTCTCGCTGGAATGCGCGCGGGGGCATTAATTAGCAAAAAGTAATACCCGCCGCAATTCGTCCGCTCTCGCATGCGCACCTAATACACGTATAGGCATACTTACCGCGTTTTGCGGTTTGCGCGAGAGACGTCGCATTTATATACTGTAAGGATATATATATATATATATATATATATATATATATATATATATACGCGTAATAAATGCGTCTCACCCGTTTCAAAGTACACATACACGAGTTTGACGAAGTTGCAAAATTTATGTGCGTATGTGTGTGTGCGTGTGTCGAATCTTCCAGGAGGACGCAATGGCAGTTTGTCCATATACGGTTATATATATATATATATATATATATATATATATATATATATATATATACACGCACATCTATATATGAGTTGCCTGTTTTTCCTCTGAATATATACTCGATATATATATTTTTTCTCTCTTCTCCCTTCTCTAGAAGAACATTGTGCTCGTTAAAGCTCTAAGATTTACAGCGACTCATTGGTCGTTATTGGGGAATTAAGAGAGCCCGGGTATTTGCTCTGCTGGTTTTTAATTAGGATCCCCTGCTGGTGTGAGAGCGACTTAAGTGCGCTGTATATACATATATATGGTGCTCCGTTGTATCGCGTTGTTGATTAGATAATAAAAAGTTGTGTAACTTAATCATGGGATAAATTAATTGTCGAAGAAAGGTGCCGGCTTAACGGGGGCCTGATTAACCGTATAGAAGGTTTCCTTGATTCTGTTTGGTTTATCTTGTTTTTATTTATTTTGGCTTTTTTGTTCCGTAAAATTAGTGGAGAGAAAATACGAGATAATTAACCGATGATTCCTAGTGCCATAAAATTCGGATAATTGTAATTTATAAAACGAACGTACTTGGAAAAATACAAAAACAGCGCGCACGGATTATAATATTGGAATTTAATATAATCAGGGCCATTCTATAGAAACCATTATGTGAATTACAAGTAAAATTTTCTTCTGAATAAAATATCAACATTAATGGCTAGATTATTTAAATAAGAAATCAGCTTTTCGAAATGCCTCTACATAGACAAACTGTATACAATTATGATTTTTGCTCGTGTGAGATTACGAAAGTATTTGTTCATTTCATATAGATATATATATATATATATATATATATATATATATATATATATGTATAAAGCAAAAATAAAGATTCAAGTCTATTGACTATACCATACACTTTCTAAAGAATCAATAATAATTTTCTTTTAATAGACTGTAAATATGTGTGTATTTGTGCGCGCGCTTTAACAAAATAAATACAGCGTCTTTATCGCTTTCAGCAATGGAATATTTTCATGTCTAAACGTGAAAAAGGAAAGTTCCAAAGAGAGGCCACCTTCATTAAAACGTCTCCCGCATACTATCTCCCTCTCTCTCTCTCATTCTCAATTTCTCTCTCGCTCAACGCCACTCACTCTCTCTCTCTCTCTCTCTCATATATATATATATATATATATATATATATATATATATATATATATACAAACCCCATTTAATTTGCGGACAGATCTCGTGCGTCTAAGCACATTCATACATACACGTCTTGCACAGTTGTGGTTTCATTAAATTAAATCCTTGTCCAAAGATAATCGTGCATGTATAGAGTGACGGCGGGGGTGCAGGGGAGTTGGGGAGACGTTGAGCGAAATAGAGACAGGAATGTACGGAGGGGGCGATTAATTGAATATATATATATATATATATATATATATATATATTCAGCATATCAGAATATATATATACATGCTGACAGGGCACACATTGCAATATACAAGGGAAGTTTAGCGGGAAGGGTGATTGATTAAAGATCCGTGGAGCTATGATAGGCAGCATCCACCCCCTGACCTCGATGAATCGAGAAATATATACACAATGTATTTCCCAAGTGTGCCTTCCTCCTCTTTTACCTCATCGGTGTTGTAAAGAGAGCTGACGTCTCAGGGCATTTTCGCATTTTCATTCTTTCAAAACTGCGCTCCCCCGCTTTCATATATATATATATATATATATATATGTAAAGGATAAACACATTGACATGAGTTATGAGAGAAAAATGATTTGTTTCTATACAGTATATAGATATTCTATACATTATAATAGATGGTATACAATGATTTTTCTTTCTTTCGATGACAGTGTAACATAAGTATAACATAGTAAATAGTATAATTAAGTTTGGGCTACGAAATCATACTTGTAGGAGGAATCAGATCCATTTATTTCGCGCTGTGCAATTGGTAAAACATGTTTAACATTAAGAGGTCTATTAATATTATCACTATTATTAATATTATTCACTATTATTTAATATAATGTATAGGACTAACGGTTATTAATTTTTAAAAATGGCATAACAGCAGAAATAATCGTCAGAATGAACCTTAAACAAGTACTTTTAATTTTATCAAAATTACATGTTGTATAGTAAGTGATAATTTTAAGGATCATAATCTGATACTTTATTTTTTATTTCATATTCTTACTATCGTCTCGAAATCATATGGAATATTTGATTTTCTTTTTATTACATGGTATCTAAAAGGATTTTTCCAAATTTAAAGTTCAAATATAATGAAGTTTGTAAATCGCTGGTCGTGGAACGATCGTCGGTAATTCGCAAAGCATCGCGAACCAAAGCTTTTCCAAGCATCATTAATGAAGGTTATATACGGTTTCAAACACCAACAGGAAACAATTTTCGGGGGTCAGAGGAAGGTGAAGGTATGCCGTACCATCCAGGTAATTCCGAACGATAGGCGGATGAAATTATTTTCATATATGATATATATAACGATATATTTTTTCAACTTTGTAAACTCGTTTTTCAAGAAACTGAATTCGTCGAATCGGTTTGCATATGGCATTTCAAAAAGTTCTAAGCTTTTCGGGTTAAAATTTATCATTGTTTTGAGCTTAATGTTATAGGACCTATCGAAAAACAAGTAAAATAGAATTTTTTTGGCAAAAGTCTGAAAACAAAAGATGAAGAATAGATTTGTTTTTTCCAAACTATGCTAAAAATCCCGAGAAATCGCGATTCAAAAAGTTTATTTAGATTGTAGCCCATAGGATTGCCGCGCATATTTTAAGAGATTTCGATTTAATTTACATACATATTTTTTGCTTCAATTCTTTTCTTATATGAAACATTTTTAATGAAACATAAATAAAACATTTTTAATTCTCAAGCTGGGTTAGAACAAAATTTCCGCACTATATAACTATACTAAAATAATCCCTGACTTGTGAATCCTGAATCCAATATATAAATATATAAATATCGCAACCAAACGACGAAGCCAACAGTGGCTGTCAAAGTCCACAGCGCCAATGCCAAAGAAGTCGAGAATGAGAAAGTCCAAAGCGAAAACCATGTTCATTTGCTTCTTCCACGGCAAAGGGGTGGTTTACAAAGAGAACTTCACAGACCACCTGGACAAACCGTAAATCGAGTATTCTACCGCAATGTGTCCGAAAAATTAGGAAAAAGGGTGCTCAGAGCGCGTCCAGAGATCGCGAAGACTTGGGTTCTGCATCACGACAATGCTCCCTGTCACAGTGCGTTCAGTGTCCCTCAGTAGTTGGCGTCTATAGGCATCGCAACGTTACCACAACCGCCCTCCTATTCACCGGGCATGTCACCCTGAGACTTTTTTCCTCCCCCCATTTGAAAAAATTCGTCAAAGGTCGACATTCCGACTACGTTGAAGTCGTCCAAGAATCTGTGACGAGGATACTCTGAGGTCCTACAAGAAGTATTCCAGAATTGTTACAAAAACTGGAAAACTCTATGGAATAAGTGTAAAGATGCGGGAGGGATTATTTATAGGGAATCGCAGGGATGTACCATTATTTTTAAATATACTGGATTTTTTAATTTTGTCGCATTACTTAATTGTCTAACCTTGTAAGTTCATATATATACATATATATACATATATATACATACACAGCACGCTCGCTACAAATACAAATTTACTTATACATTTACCGTCGATCAGTCGGCGACGCGGCACTATTCTACATTTTGGCTCATCCGGCCTTTGTCACTCACTCGTCGGCTTTTAATAAGCTCAGCAAGGGGATGAAACGCGAGGGTGGCTGGGAAGAGCGGTTCACCACCGCGTGGCTCCGGCTCGCCGACCAAAATTATCGTTCACTTACGTTGTCGCGCGCAGTTGTACGCAAGTACCTTTCTCGAAGATTCGCGCACGCCGTGCCTTGGTGTACTTATCGCCGCCCTACTTTTATCGCGATATGAATTTAAGAGAGAGAAAGAAAGAGAGGCAGAGAGGAGATAGAGAGAGAGAGAGAGAGAGAGAGAGATAGAGAGAGATTTTGAAGAGATATACAGCAAGAGAGGGTGATAGGAGATTGAAGGGGAGTCGATGGCTTATATACGCTGTTTTCTTCACCCCCTCTGTTGTGTGTGTGTGCGCATGTGTGTGCGCGCGCGCGCGTGTGTGTGGGTGTGTATGTGTGTGTGTGTGTGTGTGTGTGTGTGTGTATATATCTCATATAAATTGCGAGACCATACGCTCGATGCCGAAATTCACGCTTCGACGAGCTGACGCGTCAAATAATAACGCTGGACGTATTGTGGAATTGATTTGACGTATATGCGCGCGGGCTCCTATACGCCAGAAAAGGTGATGCGTATTTATAGAACTTTTAGAATTCAAAGCGGCGAGAGCTCTCGAAGCCTTCCTCTTCAGATTGTGCTCGTTAGATTAGAGAACGGCGGGGTGTTTGCATCTCGTCATTGTATTATCGGCTTACTAGGCGGTGAATCGCAGAGCCTTGTTTTCGTGAAACAAGCCCTCGTTGCCATAATAATCGGGGTCTCGAGGATCCTTCGTTCGAGGATCTTAATAAAGAAAATAAAAAATAAAAAGTAAAAGCAAGAACCCAAAGTCTCTGCTCGATGTCAGGGCTAACGTGCTCGATCGCTTTACTTTCATTTATCATTTCATTATTTATTCCGTGATTTATTAATGACTGTACGACTCGCTTAGCTATACATTATAGCGATATAGTAATAAAACCTTTAATCTCATGAAATTGCATACGTTTTATTTCGCTCCGTAAATTATATATTATTATTATACGTTTATCGAGACTGAAACGTACATCATATATATAATATACACGAATCTTCAACTGTGCGCACATTATCTCAATGTGTCACTGAGTCAAAGTATATCTTCTATATGAATATATATATATATATATATATATATATATATATATATATATATATATGTTTTTCCATCTGCGTCAATAAAAATAAGCGATAAGTGTATACTTCGGATATTATTGCGCAGAGCATCTTGAAGAATATTATTATAATGTCCTACATAAAAATTCTGCTTCATCCTTCTCCGTGAGCTCTTCAGAATGGGGGGGGGGGGAGAAAAAAAGTCGAATCATTTTGTATGAGCAATTTAAATATGAATAGATATACATCACTCGTGATTGTCTCTCCTTTAATAAATGTATTACCATAATTCGTTCCGAGTAATAAATAATTCATGGAGATTTAAAAAAATATATATATGTATAATAATAATAATAATAAAAATGAAAATGTAATTAAGACCAAGGAGAGCGTAAATTTTTATATAGCAAAACATTTTGTTTCTTTTTTTAATATCTCTATTTCAGAAAAAAAATCTTGAAAAACTAATACCATTTAAGGAAATCACGTAGCTTTTGACTTAACTTATATACATTTCATTAGGGAAATCGTGGAGAATGACTTTCAGTCTTTTGAAATACACGGGGGGAAGGGGGAACTTATGCGGCGTGACTTGCATTTTTTCCACGTGCACTTTCGACAAATTAAAGGAGGATCTGTTTTTTTTTTCGCTGAATCACCGAAACAATCGATGTCGCGTTAGAAGGGATTTCGAGATTGAAGGAGAAAATGAAATTCGGCTTTGACAAAAAAAGGTTAGAATTTTATATTGTACGTGATTTATAAATTTAGATAATTTTACATCTTTACTTTTTATTTATTCTACAAATACGCGTAATCCGGAAATTATCTACATTATATTGTCTATCCTCGATACGAGGAAAATAAAGTTGAAATAAAGAAATGTAAATAAGTCATTATATTTTATGGGGTCGGGTATTAAATCGAATTTTAATTTTTACTATTTTCCCCTGAACCGTTTCAAGACCAAAGTTTCGTTGAGTTCAGAAATTGAAAATTTTTTTCCAATAAGCATTCGATAATCTCGAGCGTAAGGAGCAACAGTTGGCCAGAAGATTCTTAAAAGTTATAAAAATTTAATTAGATTTTTCAAAAATTTATTACGTTTCCACAATATTCTGTATTTTGGACAGTGAAGATAAGAATTTTTTTTTTCATTTAACCGATACTTCATAAAAAAGTAAGTCAGTATTTTATCAGATAACTTTAACGCATTTTTACACAGTGATTATATTACTCAGCAATCGTAAATATAATCTGATAATACATATAGTCATTATTTATAGAATGTCATTTCAATATGTAAAAATATTAGTTATATGTATAAAATAGTTCATACTTTATGTAAGAATTTTAATTATCTGGTCACTATCGTTATAGCGAGAATTAATCTACATACATAAAATCATAAATGGAATGATTAACTTAAAACAATTTGACTTAAGCTGGTCTTTTAAAACTAATCATAGATTATAAGAAAATTTGATAAAGAAAACATTTTGGATCGCATTCGCTGTAATTATCTGCAGTTTTATTATAAATAATTCTTGTATTTAGAGTTTTTCCCATCATTACATTATACGAATATAATCAATCTGAGCCTGAAGTATATTTGAAAATGTTGGACGATCTTCAGTTGAAATTTTTTTTTTTTATATCTATATTTGCTATTGATAAAGTTGTTTTCATTTAAAACAAATCTGATTCAGAAAAACATGTTGTACGTAAAGGAAAGGCCTTTAATATTAAAGTTTCTACAAACATCTTCCAATAAATAATTCTATTTAATTATAAGTGAGCTGGATTTTAATGTAGATCCAATTGATATGGTTAACTCGTTTAAAGAAAAAGTTTTACGAGTATATACAAGTATATGTATTACTATATATATATAGCTATAATAAATTAACGAAACTTTGTAGAATATTTACAGCGTATTTATTGGTGGCAATAAACTGAAAATAATCTGATTAGCTTGGTAACGGGCGATTAAGTATAAAAGTTACCTAGCCAGAAGATTTAAAAGCTTCAATGAAAAAAAAAAGGCTGAAGAAAAGACAAGAAAAAAATCAACATCAGAGAAATACGCGTATACTAATGTTATTCTAATTTTTATCGCATTATACGGATATAATTTAGAAAGTGTTGGGCATAAATCTACGCCTGATTTAGTGCAAACTCCGCGAAGTTAATGGGCCATTCGAAAATGTTATCAAGATCCCTCTGTAAGTCTGAAATTTCGGAAAACGCGCTACAAAGCGTGGCGCAAAGTCAGGATTAGATTGCGCGTAACCGGAATTTGGGAGTGGCGCGCTGTTGGTCCGCCCGATTATCTATATAGACGTCGACATCGGAACAGCGACCGGCGATGACCGAAATTTCGTGCTGTCGCTTACTGTACATTAGTTTTTGGACGATTCGATCAGGTAGCCGGCGAACTTTCGATATCAAATGGAAGCGGACAAAGAACTGTTAACTCGCTCTCTGCAGTTTTTTTTTCACTGGTTTGCTGAGAAAAATTTTCTAGCGCCAAATGACGACATATAGTGGACTGTAATTTTATCGCATTCACGGAAACGAAATTAAAAAAAAAAAAACAAAAAAATTGCCATACCTCTGGGAAATTTTACCAGGGAACGATCGAAAATTTACCATTGATCCGGTAAAATTTGTGAGAGACTTTTTTTCTTAATTTACATGATAGTTGGGTGGGTTTTTAAAAAATATTTTCCAGTCTTCGAACACACTCCGGGACGCCATTGTAATATTTTTTCTAGTAACTCCATCGCCGTCTGTCGGAAGTTGTATTTCGATTCGACTTTTTGTTCATAATATACACAAAGAACGAAATAAATTACCGTCAAATAGTCACTTTTGATGCTCTAGAAATGTATTAATTTGCTCGAAATTCCCTTTCTTCCGATCGACAACAATTTATTTATGAGACATTAGGGGCCTGGATATATATACGTATTACGTTTTTTTTTTTTTTTTTTTGTATCCTCGACGCGTGCTTTCGTTAAACATAACGGCTCATATGGACAGGCGGAATGCGCGATGAGGAACTGTATTATATCCGTATAAATAATTTGATTTGCAACCCGCCTAAAAGTGATCGTTTACAATCTTTCCACCCGTATGGATGCATAATACATATATAAAGTTTATCGATTTTTAGCGAATAAAACCGCGAAAGCGATATTTATGGCTATATTCTCGTAAAATATATATTATATAATATACATACATGCATATATATATATATATATATATATATATATATATATATATATATACATAATATCATGCGCGGATATAGCTGGAAAATGTATTTTATTCTTTAACATCTTTTTCTGGCTATAGATGCCGTATGTATATATAAATATACATATAAATTGTTTATGGCCATATGTATGTATACCCACGAGAATCGGATTTATATGCGATTACCATAATTTATTAATTAAACATTAAAATGCATATGTATAATTCGTTGAAATTATTAAATTGAATAATTAAACTGGTTATTCTGTATATATATGTACATCTATATATTCTATTTGCGCATTATGAAACCAAATTCTGACGAGATTGGATGGCATTTTAAACTCTATACACATACATATAGATTGATTAAAAGTTTATTTGTTTCCTTTTTTATATATAAGTTATTTAATTAAATAACAAAGCTTTACATATAATTAATAAAGTTTCGGATTAACAAAATGAGATGTTTGCTAATGAGATGTTGTATAAAGTTTGTCTCTCATTCATGTACAAATACTCAGTACCAATGTTTGCTATATAGTAATTGAATTCGATGTTTGAATTCTCAAAGCCAATATGTACACTCTGGCTTACTGCTGCTCTGTAATTTCTAGCTAAGATAATAAATCGCAGTAACAATTTAATCGTGTATTATTTAACGTTAAATTCCATGTAAAAATTAATCATTATTTTTTAAACACTAATGTAGTTTAATTTTGAAATTGAATTCCTAACTTAAGTAATCTCATTCTGTTGAATATCGGAATAAATAACGTTCAAAATGATTATTAAAATGTTATGTAGAGTGAAAAAAAAATTGTTTTTTTTAATGTCATAAAATAAATAAACTAAATAAAACACACTCGCTAGTATAAAAAGCACAGTTGGTAAGATTGTTATATTTGTACAGTGATTGAGATTGTGCAAAATTAAACTTTCTTGTTTTCCTTTTGCATCACCAGTTAGATATATATGATATATATCTGGCTGAGGGAAAGTAGATTAAAAATGATTATTATAATATACGCATTGGTTTGAATGGTTGTATGCATGTAAATCCGTATTATGTAGTCTTAGATCTATCCAGAAATTTATTATGTAGCTCTCTCTCGCTCTTTCTCTCCTTCTCCCTCTCATTCCAATCCAGTGAATTTATATGCATGCATATATCGTATTCCCTAGCGCCAAACGAGAACACTTGGATATACGCGTTGCTTTGATATGTATGGTATATATATATATATATATATATATATATATATATATATATATATATATATCTGTATCTTATAATATACTCCACACCTTTTTGCGAACGTTAATCATGCAGGCCGAAGTGAAAATTCAGCTCGATTTTCCATCGAAAGTCCACACGGTTCGTTTAATATGTCGCGCGGGTGAAATTGTAAATTATTCGGAGCTCCTTTTCGGGTCATCGGCCGGATCGTGATTTATGATGTTTTATTTTAGAAAGCGCCGCGTCGGCGATTGAGATATTTTATTTATTAAAGTGATTGTTCTAAAAGTTTATATATATATATATATATATATATATATATATATATATATATATACACTCGTATTCGTGTTTAATTTTGTGTAGAACACGAAATGACTATCTACATAGACTGTACAAACATTGTACAAATATATATTTCTAACACTATTCCTATATCTTTCTTGGTATACTCGTATATATATATATATATATATATATATATATATATATATATATATATATATGCGCAGAATATTTGTAAAATTTCCATTTTAAATATACTTTGTGGGCCCCTTCAGTACATAGAAATTACCTATGTAACTACCAGTTGAATCCAACTCACGAGCCCACCTGCAGCGCTCTCGCATCGCGTGCGTGCGTCGACCCGTCAGTGTCGTTGAAAGATGCAGACCGCGTGTAATTTACCGAATACATGTATATATATATATATACCGGAAGCGTAAATGGCGCGTATATAGTCTCTATATGTAGTTGCTTTCCGCGGAGTAAGAAGAGTATAAACGCGCATATATATATATATATATATATATATATATATATATATATATATATATAAACGAGCCGCGCGGTCGTCTTCGCATTCTTTTGCGCGATTTTACAACGCGAATGGGGAGGCGGCTCTCTTTGTCTGTCGACTAGAGCACAGACGGAGCCACGCTTCAAAAGTTAAATCTGGCTGAGCTGGAGGAGCGTATATATATATATATATATATATATATATATATATATATATATGATATTCTCGCACGTAATACGGAGAAAGTGGCGCGTGTGCATACGAGAATGAAAATACATTGAGCCGATAGGTGCAACGTTGCGCTAGTCGCGCGGCGAGGATATATAAATCGAAATAATAAATACAGGCGCGTAAACACGTCGTAGCGTCGAATGGGTCGGCCCCTTGGCATCCGTACGAGCTACGGGACGGCGCGACGTGAAGCGCAGGTGTTTTGATATCTGCACAGAGCGATGGGGCGCGTACCTCCTGCCGTGCGCGCGCGCTCCCGAGGTTCGACAACGTAAGAGGCAAAACAGACGCACAGGCCGCTCGTATTTCGAACCTCCATCGACGACTGGATTACGCTCGAGAAAATCCGAAATGATTCGAGTATCCGTTGGATTTGTCACCGCGAGTTGAAATCAATCATCGAGCAATACACGTGGTTTTGCACTTTTCTTATGGACATTTTAGCAGTGAAAATTTACGCAGAAAAATTACACACAACGACGCTTAAAATTATACCCGTCAAAATTTTCGATTCACTAATTTTGTACGCTCAATCGACGCAAGTCTGCTGAAATTCGAGCTGTAAATGGTGACGGAACTGCCAAGCTTCGCACGCATCCGGATCCGTGCGATTTTCCATTCGCGCGAAATTCCAGCTCGCTAACTTTCGAACCGAACGCGACTTATCGAACGCGGTCCCGGGCCCCGTGCAACGGCCACGAGTGAGATCCGCGCCTCTCGGCTCGCGAACGGGGCCCCGCTCGCTTCGCGCGCGAGCCTGGACGATTTTTGGCCGTTCCATCGATCCGTTCCGAGGCTTCGAACATCGCTCGTACGGGCCCGTTCGAACAGCGCTGAGTTCCCCGCTGCCCCTGACGCGAAGGACAGCAATCGGCGACACGCGCGACTTTCGCTGTTACAGCGGTATAATTTGGCAAATCCGCCGCAGAGCGAAATTGCCGGTTCCCATCGTTTAGCTTCCCTTAATTAAAGTAATGGCGTCCATCTAAGTCCGTCGATGGGAGATATTCGACTTTAATGAAAGTGCCGTTAACTTGATTACACGCCTACTGTCGATTCTGATTTCCCGTATTTTCCAATACTTATGAATACGCCGTGTTGCTCGCCCAACGGTCCTTGAATCGTGCATTTCAAGCTGCTGCTGGGTGTAATTTTTTTAAGCACGTTCACAGCAATCATATTTTACTGGCTTCATTGCCCCGACAATGAATAAAAACTTCTCATTGAAGTGTCGTTGTATAGTTCTTATTAACTAGTCTTAGTCGAACGTCTTTTTTTTTTTTTTAACAAGATTATATACATTTGGAATGTAATAATTGATTTTATTCCTCGTTATTGATAATCATAATAAGGAATTACTCAATACAAAACCTACAATAATAAGAATGATAATAATAATAATAATAATAATAATAATGACGATGAGTTGAGATACGAAAGAATAATTTGTAAATTCAATTTTAACGAGAGGTTCGATGTGGAAAAAATTCGTATAATAACGTAATTTTGTTAGAATAGAAAAAAAAAAGATATATTCATTACGATTTCAAAATTGAATTGATATAATGACCACCGTAGAAATTCAAATCCGACATCAGACACATAATTAACGAAATAAATAACAGTATTTGAATCGTACACAGTGTTCGTGGATGATTACAGTTTATATACGTTAATATAATATTGGAGAAAAGCAATTTATCGCGATAGACAAGCTCTCTTTTAACTGATCCACACAAGAGCGACTCGTTACAGGTTGGCTTTGTGTTGGACTGTTGGACAGAGGGAGAGAGAGAGAGAGAGAGAGAGAGAGAGAGAGAGAGAGACAGGAAGAGTGGCGTGTATAATAGGAGCTTGAATGTCTTTGACAGCAGGAGGTAGTAAGCGGAGATTAAAATTCTACATATGTGTATGCCTCTCTCTCTCTCTCTCTCTCTCTCTCTCTCTCTCTCTCTCTATATATATATATATATATATATATATATATATATATATATATATGTAGACGTGTACAAGTTATTTTCAGTTTGATTGATTGCCGGCCATTTGGTGGGATGTACAGACGAGAAAGAAAGGAAACGAAATAGTTATAATTAACTATACTTTTGCCCGCGCGGTTACCGGAGGATTACAAAACAAAATAACAGAAAATCAGTTTAGATATTACGTATGGGTTTTTTAAAAATCTAATTCCGTCTAACGAATGAAAAAATGACGCAATAATAGGATTTCAGTCGTCATTTCGGTTTTCAACCGTTCGAAACTTTAGCCTTTGTTAAGAATGGGGTGTCTGTATACATAATATACATGTATTGTTACCGACACCATTCTCGCCGGGCGTCGAGAACGACGAAAAAGCAAATGTTCACAAAGGCATGATACGGGGCTGAGAATTGGAGCCGAAACAAAAATTCCATGAATTATTGGCGCCAGCAACGGCTCTCCTCGATTAATTATACAATTACATATGCGTATAAATCCTGTAACGGCGCGCAATTTTTATAACGCCTTTAATACGCGTGCTGCGCGCAAACGTGCCTCGGAACCTGGCTAAGTCGCGCTTCGCGCCTCGGACCCGGTCGACACCGCGCAACATCGGCCGGCCGCGCGCGATGAAGAAACACGGACTGGCTAAATTATGCACGCCCCAGTTCATATATACATATATATATATATACACACACACACTATATATATATATATATATATATATATATATACATACATACAGATGTGTGCATACAATGTACGCGCGCGGCAGTCTGGAATTACCGATTCGCTCTTGTTTTACGCGGCGACCGGGTTCTGTGGAATATTATACGGGGCGGCGATCGAGTCCGTCTGAAAAGGCGGGGGATCGCGGAGAGTGCTCGCGATGTATCGCATTTCCGAGGGACATTTTTTTTTTACGGAACGCGGGTTAACGGGCGCTCGCAAAAGTCCCCCGACAGTTGTAATTCAGCGTGTAATTTACATTTATGCGAGACCGCTACATGCGAATACAATTTGCCACTGTATCGGTCTAACTTGGCAGTCGCGACAATCACGAATCGTGGTTATTGCGTACGCGCGCGTGTCCAGCTCGCGAACCAAATGAAGAACGCGAAGGAGGGCAGTGGGGGGGGGGGGGAAACATATATATGTACAAATCTCTCGAAAGTTTAAAATATTTAAAGCAAATCTCATAAATGCGTGTATAATGTTGTAATTACAACGGAGAGGGAGGGCAATGGCCATTTCGTATATTACATGCGCGCGCACACACACACACACACACACACACACACACACACACACACACACACACACACACACACACATCTACATATACATATCGTTTTAACTAAAACGCCAGTTTAAGAGCTCCTCTCTTTACATATATATATGTATATATATATATATATATATATATATATATATATATATATATATTCAGACCCAGCTCACCTTGGCAACCATCATTTAAATTCTTTCCAAAGAAAACAGGCATTTAAAATAAGTACACGTAATGATTTTACCCTCTATGTGTATTTGTGTGTGTGCGCGCGCGCGTGTGTATGCACGCACGTGCATGTGTACAAAACGCTATACATAAGCTGCGTCTCCTTTCTGCGCTATTAAATACAAATGAAAAATCCATTAAAATATCGAAGTTGGCAATTAGTCGTCGGCTTAATCGCTGGCTGATTAATATTTTACGCGAATTACAATTACGTTCGCGGCAGAGGAAAAAAAGAAGGATAACTGCATAAATAAATAAATAAATAAATAAATAAATAAATAAATAAATAGAAGATTCTTCGTTCCGTAAATCGTTGCTTCGGCACCGTGTTCGCGAAAATCAAAATATTTTCAACATAAGACCGCAGTTTACTACGGCAACGTCAATCCAATACAAAGGGATTGCAAGACTCCGCAATTGTCAAAATATCATTTTCTCGCTTTCCTTCGCCCTCTGGCGTACGGGACAAAGCGAGTGTCTTACGCATTTGGAAAAATGTGCTCCGCCGAAATTTTCGAGCTCAAAACGAGAGCCTTTGACTGACTCGCAACGACGAAAATACCTGATTCGATCGTAGAGTTCAATGGCTCCGTCGGGCAATAGTCTACAAACACGTGTCGCGAAGGCTTTTGTGCTTTTATTTGAAATGTCAGCCGAACGTCGGTATTCGTGCAAATAGGAATTTTTTTTTTAAAGAAACGATATTTGGGATTTTTCTTTATGCGTACATAGCTGCGATTGGTTTTAGCGTTGAATTTTCAACGTTTTGATGATAATGAAGGCCTTAAATCTTTGGATATTGGATCTTAAAATGTTCTGTATCGAAGTCAATAATAAGCCAAATATATAGAAGTTTCAAAGCGCTTATTGACAAATCGGACGAAAGAGGCGCGCTCGAGCGACGAGTCGTTACGACAATGGGAAAATAAAATCGAAGAGAAGAATCCGTACGTATGGATGGATTGCTTGATCGTCGTGAAAATATCTCTAGACCGACGATAGGCAAAAATTTTTAATAACAAAATTTTTCCGTTCTTTGCCTTAGCTGTAACTAATCTCGAAGATTAAAACTCGTCGGTCTCGGGAGTTCTCAATCTCGTCGCGCACTGTTGCTCGAACAATTTTCAGTTTAATAAGTTAAATTCTATGGAGGTCGACTTAAACGTCGTTCGTAGTGCAAGAAGAGGTCGATTGCGTCAAGTAAAATCGAAATAATTTATTTAAATGTTCGATATTTATACAAATATTGCCGCACGTGTTTATAGATTTAGTGGATTTTTTCTTCTCATGCAATGATAAAATTTGTCATGGTTGCCTGAAGAATTTCGACCTCATCTCGATATAACATGATTAATTTTGAATGAATTTTTTTTCAACTTATTTAATTAAATAGATACTAAATTTTATCCTTGAATAATATTACGTTGGTACTTTACGTTCTTTAAAAGGAAGAAAAGAAAACTTTTTTTTTTTTAAAGCTATTTACAGTGGTGTAATCCTTTTAAGATGTTCAATAATGTATAGAAACACGCTTGCTTTTGAAAGATTTCTGACCTGGTTGGGATAATTGAAAGAGGAAAGGGATCCCGAAGCACTATATGATATATATATATATATATATATATATATACACGCACACTTTTGTAACCTGCGAGATCCCCATTCGTTAATCCCATCGTGGCTATCAAAATCTTTTCTCTGCTCGAACGATCTCGGACACGATCGTGAATCACTGCCTCGGCGATCGATATATATATATATATATATATATATATATATATATATATATATATATATATATTATTAAAAAAACGAGCAAACTTTCTTATAAGATCGAGAGCGTGTATAATTCTTAGTGAAGTATACACGGGCGAACTTCGATAAATCCTCGAGCGAAGGGAGGAGAGGGGTGGGATATCGCTCTGTCCAGTCCAATACTCCACCCCCGCCCCGTCCGTTCCACTTTTTCCCCGAACTCGCGTGTATGTACGGGCGCGCAAATTGCAAAAGTCTTCCTCTCCTACCCTTGCCTTGCAGCAACTCAAACAATTCATTCGCATAAAGCTTTCCTAGGAAGCGCGAATTACGTATATATATATATATATATATATATATATATATATATATATATGTATGTATGTATGTATATGTATGTATGTATGTATGTATGTATGTATTTCGCGAAACCTATTTATGCTAGCTGAAGATAACGAGGATGTATAGCGCTCAGATTTAAAGGACAGCCAGACAGATAGAGAGAGAGAGAGAGAGAGAGAGAGAGAGAGAGAGAGAGAGAGAGAGATGAAACGGAAAGAAGCGCGGGAATTTCGGGAGCGGAAACAAGCGATGGGTGGGGGGGGGCAAACAAACTTCCCATCCTCTTACGTAAAGTTTGCTCGTTACTCGGGCGCGGAGTCGCGCTCCGGATTAACGAATCCGGTTAATTTTGTCCGATTACCCACTTAGCCCTCCGGCTATACTTTTTTCCCGAAGATACCCCTCCCCGCCCCCTTCCAAATTCCTTCTCGACGCCACTTCTTTCCTGCGCGATTTGCCGTTCTCTCGAAGACTACAGTAGGGGGAAGGTACAAGGGAGAGGGAGAGAGAGAGACACAACTTTTGCCCGAAGCTCTCAATTTATAAAAGAGAAAATGGGATTACATTTTTTCAACAACTCATCGGACATCTTTGTCTCTCCGTCGTCCTCCACAACGTCCCTCCCTCCAACTCATATCCAACTTTCTACCTCTCTTCTTCTGAATACTTAATTGCTTGCTCTTCAATCTAGATAGCGATGCTATTATATACTTATGACATGCATATGCACGTACACATGGAAAAATGTATTTTTGTGGTAAGCGAGAAATTGGAATATATATATATATATATATATATATATATATATATATATATATATATACACAAATCATTATAAATCTATAAATATATGTGCATAAACATGTGCATTGTATTAAATTAATAAATATTTTTATCGGTCTTAGAGTATTTATACAGTAGTATATTATGCTAACATACTGGCAGTCAGACCGATCTTGTTTACAAAATCTGAAAATAAAAACTACTGACAATAAAAGAAAACTAGATTAAAAATTAAAAATAATAATAGAAATAATGAAAATAAGCTATATTCTATATTAACAAAATGCAATTTGACAGCCTTATCACCTTACATTTAAATTTACCTTAAATGTCCGAAGTTTCAAACCACATAAACTAGGATATCTGTAAGGTAAATTTAAATTTAAGGCGGTGGAGGCAGTTAGATAGTCCTTTGCTAACATAGAATATAGCTTATTTTTATTCTTTTTATTAATTTATCATTTTTATTATTTTTACTTTTTAATTTAAGTTAATTTTAGCAGTAATTGCTATTTTACATTCTTGAGGGCTGATTATAAAAAAGATCAGCCTGACTGTCATTATATTAGCATACTGTATTATTGTAGAAAGATAGTAAGACCGATAAAATTATTTATTAATTAAATTTAGAACAGTCGACATAAGTATAAATTTTAATTTTCATGTACATTGTAGTGCACGTTCTAAATTTCTTTTTATTATTTATTTAAATTGTTTTTTTTTGTCATTGTTAGTTCATTTAAAAAGGCTGCATCAGTGTTTCAACCGATTCAAGGATCTATATATGTCTGAAAAGCCTTTGCAGCTTTTTCTATATATAGACGTACGCGCAACATTGTATGTAGATGACGAAGGACCTCCCGTCCTTGGACAATAAACGTTGCTTCCCCTGCTATCCCCCCCCCACTCCTTTCATTCCTCGCGTGTTCTTCCTTTCAGATCTGCGGATGTAAACTAATAAAAGTGTAAACACGGCGGATGCACGTGAAAGAAGGAAGAAGGAGAAGAAGGAGGACACGGAGGAGGAGAAGGGAGATGAGAGAGAAACAGATAGAGCGTGCATCTATATATATATAGTTATGTACTTGATAGATATGCATATTATAGAGAACACACATTTGGAATTGAAGTCGAAAATGGCAAATTTCTCTATATTTTGCATATATATATATATATATATATATATATATATATATATATATATATATATACTTTTACTGGGATTGAACTCACATAACTACACACATACACATGTACAGACCGCCTTCTTTTATCATGTTTTCGCGCAAGAATGGATTTTCCATTTCGTAAATTACACTTTCTCGTCTCGCGGCTACAGAGGGCTTGTGGGCGCGATAGGTAGGGTGTGGGATGGGGGGGGGGGAGTTGGAGTGGCGGCAGGGGAGCAGAAGCAAGCAGTTTTAAATTTAAATACAGACGCGTTCCGTTCTCGCAGAAACGATGTGCTTTATGAGGGATTTACAAAAGAGAGAAACGCGTGCGCGTGCACGCGCCCTCGCCTGCCCCTGTGTGTGTGTGTGTGTGTGTGTGTGTGTGTGTGTGTGTGTGTGTACACCGCGCAGCCTCTCATTTTTTGCTTTTTGCGCGCGCGCGCGCTCCTCTTTGTTTCTCTCCCCTCCCTCCCCCGACGACAGAAGAAGCATCGCGCAGGGACGATGTATTCATGCGAATATAGCGTCTTTTAAATTTTCCTACCTTTTTAAAATGTAAAATTTATATACATACCTATATATGTCTATGATTTCATTGTTTCGATACGTACTTTTCGTTTTTTTTTTTAATATTCAACCCTATTTATTAGCCGAGGTATATACAGATAAATATATGTACAAATCCAATCCTGGCGAAAACTCCTCCTTTTTGCCTGTCTTTCCAATCGAGATTTAATCAGCCCGCCAGATCCGAAGCATTTCATCCATTCGACCTATTTAATAAATGCTTATTGTGCTTATTATTGCTTTGTGAATTATAATCCGCGATTATCTCTCTTCGCAAATGACGAAATTTAACCCTGTGCGCGCGGATTCGCCAAATTTTTACATGGGTTCAAAAAACCAATATATATATATATATATATATATATATATATATATATATATATATATATGTATATATACACCGTGTATGCGTACGTGTACGTGTGCGACACATACACACGATGGTAAATCGATCGACTCGCGTCAGCCTCCACGGGTCCGCGCGTACACACATGCAATTACAACGTTATAAGATTTGATTGGCGCGCGATATTACAGCGCTCGATTTTACAATTTATTGTGCCCGCCGATACATACAATTGATATTAATACGCATATTTCTAGCTGGCCGCGCGCGCGCGCACGCGAGCGTACCGGAGATTGCTGTAATATCTCTCAGTTAGATTAAAATTTCCTGAATAATGTACACATATACGCGCGTGCGCGCGGAAATTTCAAATTATAAGTTCTCTCTTTCTCTCTCTCTCTCTCTCTCTCGCGCACGCGCGCAGAAAGCGTTGTTTATTTGAGGTATGGAGAAACAATTATTGTTCTTTTCTCGCCTTTTCACACGAACGGGGGTATAGTCAATTTACATTAATCATGGAACTTATCACGATATATCGACCGTTCTAGCATATATTTATACATATGGGTATTATAACTTTATTTCAAATTATATATATATATATATATATATATATATATATATATATATATATATATAGATTAATTTTGTTCTTATATGCTTACGATATTATCTCAAGGTTTACCTATAAAGAAAATATATATTTTGTTTATTAAAATGAAAAATAAAAGTTGAGAAATTTCGTTAGAATAATTGCGCGGGCGAAGACCGCGGGTAAACCTTCATAAAGCAACCTCGGTCCCTTTACCGTGTGCCGTCTAGTTTCATCTACTGCTTGCTTGGCAAACAAATTTATATTTTAAGGGTTCCAACTGCGAAACCATCCCCGCTTTTGACTGCTGTGTACGAAGCGACCGCGAGGGCGCGCGCGCAAGTAATTAAATATGAAGCAAACATAAACGGTAAGTATATGCGCAGTTTTCGTAGGGCAGATGGAATTGGGAGAAGGAGAGAAAGTCTGCGCGCTCGTGCGTGCGTGTGTATGTAGAGAGAGAGAGAGAGAGAGAGAGAGAGAGAGAGAGACAGATGGATGGAGGGAGGGAGGGAGAATCAAAGAAATAATTAAAACAAGCTTCCGGTCTCCTCGTGGAATATTTCAATTTTTCTAATCTCTTGCCGTTTGAGAAGAAAATATTATAAGGAGGGCGAGGGGGGGGGGTAATGTACTCGTACATTGACGCGCCTCTATTCTTTCAACTTCCTTCGGGGAAAAGGACGAGCGCACGAAACAATTTCTCTAGTTGAAATCCTTGCTCCCCCCCTCCCCCCGCCACTTCTCCTACACCGATCGCCAACGGTACATATTACGGATGAGCCTCGACATCGACCACGGCTGTACTGAAACGCGATACGACGAATCGTCCCGCGAACTCTCTGTCGGGCAGAAAACAAATGCTCCCCCTCCACACCCGCCAACCAAATGCGTATTACATAGAAGCCCGATGGCTGGAAATTTCGAAGCTCGCCTCTTGCACCAAGTAACGATCTCAACAACAAAGAAAAAAGTCGTTTTCGCGCGGATTCGGCGTACTTTTGGGAGAAAAAAAGTGGGATAAAAAAAAAACGGGGAGCAAAGGAAATGGACGGGAGAAAAAATCCACCGCGCGCAGAGATTATAGTTTTACCGTTATGCTCTGTGTCTCTCCGATGCCTGTATTCTCCCCCTCCCCTTGTTTTGCTCTCGTTCTTTGTGCGCTCCCGCGTCCCTTCTATATACTTTGTTTCAGCTCAAAATTGGAAGCACGGTGAAAGTAGAGTGAGCGAGAGACTGTAAGTTGTGGAGGGGTCTCGAAATGTAGGAGGAGGGCAAAGGAGAGGCACACACGTGCATCTCAACGTGTACATGTGTGCGCGCGCGCGCGTGTCTGTGTGCGTCTGTGTGTATGTATGTGTACGAGTATATGTATGCATGTATCTATGCATGTCTGCATGTGTGTACATATAGAAACGCGAGCAAAAGTTTTCGCGATGGGCAAAATTGAAAAAGCAATTTGTTCCTTCGTCGAAGCCCGGCGTGTTAAAATTGCGAAATTCGAACCAAGGTGCTCTGGTGTTTCGCCGCGTGCACCACCACGTGAGTATCCACTATAATACGCCTGACAGGTGTACATGCTGCACTCTTTTCCTTTCTCTCCCTCTCCCTCTCTTCCCCCTTACAACTCGCTACGTATAGATATAGGAGTCGGCGAAGACAGATTTCACGCTTGAGCCTGTGTGTGTGTATGTGTGTACTACGTTGCGAAATTCTTGGCAACGTCATCGGCTCGCGATGCCTTTCTTAATCGCGCGATTATACATTTTTCGTGAGAAACAGACGGAACGTCATCGATTTTGCGAGAGAAGAAAAAAAAAACAAAATCCCTCATCAGCGGAGGGAAAGACGAACGGGCCCCGCGTGAATCACGCGCAGCCGGTGGCGCGGTCGATGCGCTCTTTGTTCTTACGCGGAATATGTATAAGAGAACAGCGGGCGCGATGTCGAAAGTTCATCATAATAATACATGTGCAGGGAAATGTTGGTTTATGAAGGATCGTTACTCGCCCCCCCCCCCTCGAGTGAAATTCAATTTACGATTTGTATCTTCAAATATTACAATTGTATATATAAACATGAAATACTCCTTATCAATTGGATTATACGATCCAAAGGATCATATACGTATATTGTCTAAATATCATAACCGAATTTTGGAGAAATTGAAGACGACCGGGGTGATTGCCCCAACGATCGTGATTTCGAAAATTACCTACGTAAACAAAAAGGTAATAGAACAGTCCAAGAAAAATTATGGAATTAGAAAGCAGAATGCTTATAGTATAATTTTAATGACGTAGGAAGGGTACAAAATGTGTCGAAAGTTTAAAATCGGACTTGATTTTCATTCCTGTAGTCTTCATTCAATCGTGGACTTAGTTTCATGACACTCGGCAGATGGCGTCGTTCTTTTGATACTCATAGCCGAACTGTAGACACGCAGTATGTCTGAATAATAACATTTGGTTACAAAACGATAATTCGATTCGATTCATTCCATCGATCCGAAAGCGATTATAGTCGGTCGCCATTGCACGCGTTCATTCTGCGGAAAAAAAAACATACCACCTGGGAAGGCGCACCGAACGTCAAAAAGAATGCAGTACCGACCTGTGCAAACTGTTCTGGAAACCACGGGGCTTCCTATCGATGATACTTTGAGGCATATACGATAAGTCATTAAAGCATAGGATTAAGCATACCGATGACTCCTTTAGTCTCCATCCAGGCAAAATTTTAACATCTTTAATCCGCTGAACATCGCCTAAAAGCTCAACCATGCATGAAATACAACATGCACCAGCTGAAATAAGTATTGTTAATTCATTCGTACGTTATAACAGGGTCACGGGATACACCCTCTGTTTCAATCGTCTATCACACGAGACCGACATTATAACCCGTACCAGCACTCGACATAACCATGCAGGCTATTTTTACCCAGTTCAGCGAACTACTCACGCTTTTAACTTATGTCCTTCGAAGCTGTTAAAATGACCAGCCCAATATATAGATGCATCTTTTATATATATATATATATATATATATATATATATATATATATTCAAACATAAAATGTAACTTAGAGAGCACCTTAAAATCTCTTAATCTCTTGATTTTCTAGATATCCATCAGAATATGGACATCGTATGCCCTACAGATACTTTAATTATATTCACACAGTAATTGTGTTTCTGAAATACGGAATCTGCAGATATGATAGATCCAAATAAAACAATATTAATGTCTCTGTAGTTTTATAATATTTATTAGAATAGTATTTATCGTAAGTCTATACGAAACGTGTACTCCATATAGACAAAGAATATAGGATCAGTGCTAATTAAAACAAATCTCCATCAAAATTATTAATGCGTATTTCCCTCCCAATTAAAATTATCACTTTGATGGTGCACTTACCCCCTTAAATTATACTGCAGCTTCTACAATTATCAGATGATTCAATGCTAAGTACACATCGAAGATATTCTGACAAAATAACCACAGCAATATTTATTTTTCTGATATAGCACTTAATTTAAATCTTACCATAGAAATACCTAACCATTAAACTAATTTTTCAAATTGCATGAATTATCAGCCAAAATGTATTCGACTTATTGATCAACAAGTATATCTCCATCACTTCCGAAAATGCTTATTTACAATTAGCCTCGATCTACATCAGTCTTCGATACAGGAATTATATCAATTATTTATAATTTACAAAATATGCAAATGTATCACCCTGATGACATTTAAAACATCTTCGAAATTTTACCGTTACATTACATAGCTTTTTCATTAGCATAATTAATGCCATACTGCATCCTTCAATATTTTATATCGACCTGGAAACCTGCTATAATAGCATGTCTCACGAAAACGACTGGATCTTTTTAATTCTTACAACATTAGTGTACTTAGTTCTCTCAGGAGGATTCATTAAAGATTCTTGCCGTCTGCAGAAAAGTACTTAAATAATTACGACGTTCGTAAGCTTGTAACCAACTAATCAGTTCCTTGATGTAAGGTGATTTCTTTATAAAAACCTTAACAAATCAGAACAGTAACTATGTTTTTTCCACGTGCAACATGTATTTCATATAGTCTGGTAGGAAATTAAAGTCTCTAATATCCTTGCTTGGCTTACAAGTATGATCAAACATTTCCTGTCCAACAAGTTTCTCCAAGTGCAGAGAGATTCCTCTGTTTCGTTTTCTCAATCCATTACTACCGTAGTACCTTAAGATTTAAAACTGTCCTCGTTTCTCTTCAATATTTTTTGTTTGTTCATATCATCAGGGAATCCCATTCTTACTACTCAAACATATACGAACTTGCTCTCCTCAATTGTACCAAAGAACTTCGGTTTTTCTGGTTCAGAAAATGAACCGTCTCCATCAACCAGACAAAATTAAAAGAAATATTTTTGTCCATTACTACAGTACTTCAACTAAGCTTATCATTAATTCAGACCGCATACGCTGAGACGAAGCAGCAAAATATTTAGAATACACCTTTGATAAATAAGCTTTTAACCAAAAAATGCAATATAAAGAAAATATCTAAGAATTTAACGCAGCAAATTCAAAATACAAGCTACAGTCGCTTTTAAATCTCATTGCACAATAGAAAAAACTTTGCTCACACGATACTGACAGTTTACAAGACTGTTATCTATTCCATTCTTGTACATAAGGCTCTACTGTAGACCCAGCCATTTACTCTGCAATCTACTTTGATCACACACATGAATATATATATATGTAATTCATATAAATATATTATATGCACATACACGTGGCCCATAATAGTAAGTTTTCATAATTCTGCGATTGTAAATTGGCATCTTCGTAAGAGGAAGTTAAGTTCAGTCGATATAGTCAGTCAATTTGGCAAATCCGACATTACTCGGTAGCTATATTCAGAGTTTTTTTTGTAAATTTCTACTCCTGCTATTAACAAAAAAAGTCACTTCTTAGTTCTTAAAGATTATTTTAGAGATTCATCGGTCACAGATAAATTCTCCTGTTTACATTTTTGAATTTCTTTCTAGTATTTTATATAAATTGTATATACACGAGACAAAAATAAAAACACATATATGTAATAGAATGTAAATATGAAATCTGTTAATTTGTTTCGAAAAAAACATATTATTATAAGTAAACATTAACGTTGTCGATTATGTTGTTGGCAGAAAATTGGATACTAATTATCTTACTTGTATGATAAGTAATTTTTTAAAAATTAAGTGTAATTTTGATAATTGTGAAACCAATAGAATTAAATAATTAAGTAAGTATAGGTTGCATGTAAGATAATAGAAATGTAAATTTTTCAAAATTTTTTGGCAAATTATCATGGGTGGTCCTATAATCGTATTTGACTACTTTTTTATGATCTTATCATGAATCTGGATATAATGATTGCCCTAGATCGACTTTTTACATTAGAACCCATCTCTAGAAAATTACCACTACAATCGCAAGTAAATTGCTGGAGCGAAACAATTTCCGCTTGTTTCCTATTAAAAAAAAAAGTTCTAATTTCCAGCGTTTCGAAAAAATATCTCCCATACGCATGAGGTATACGTACAACCTCCTTTCATATCTATGCTCGTATGTACATATGTTTATACTTATACAAAATTTTAATTTCCCCCCTTTCCTATTATATAGTTCGTTCCGCTATCCAAATACATATCCGGACAAATGTGTCTATGTATATTAGCTCGCAGCTCTTCTCGGGAGAAGCATATAAGTAAAGTCCGTCTTCCTTTCTCCTGTGAAAGGAATAAATGAACGTGGCTGGCACATCAAACATCGCTTGCCCAACTGCTTTTTACGCTTCTAAAACAGTTTCCTTTCCTCTCCACGTCGACCTCATTACACCCATACATTTAATCGCACAATCGTTGTACGAGACAGAGAAAGCAATCCAAATAATATAATTATGGACATCGTGTCGTTCCATCTTTTCTCCGACGGAGAAACCTAATATACGACTGACATTGAGGCAGAGCGGCCGCGTCATAGATGGGGGGCTCTTTTGTTTCTTCAAATTCATCGCGAGAAACGTTTTATCGGGCGATTCAATATAATAACAGAGCGTAAGAAGAGCTCCTGAATAGGAAGAACGTGTAACACGTCGATCGTATCGGCGGAATGATTATATGGACACAGGATTGCGCAACTATGCGAATTTTGCCTCTATCAAGTACGCGGGCCGAGCGAGGAAAATTATTTCGAATCCCATTTGTAAACAATGGGACATTGGAAAGTTATCTACTGCTTGCATACAAAGATGAGATTATTCAATTTTTTAATGTAAAAAACTACTCGACCAATCTTTTGAATCAAAAAGATTCTTACCGCTTCAACCTATGTAGCGGTGTAAAAGGGTATATTAAAATGGTAATATTAACATGGATTTCTGTACTAATCTGAACTAACTGGAATAACACTCTGCTCGATAATTCAAATACGGAAGCAGCATTATTTCTAATTCAATTTCTAAGGAATTAGAAAAGATTTCAATTCGTACTTTCAAGGAATACGATTCTAAGTGAACATTTTAAGTAGAACATTTTGCCGAGTGAGAATTTTTTTCATTAAAAATGTAGTTGGCTATATTGGAATCGTATATTATTTCAGAATCTGAATTATGTTTATCGCGTTACACGCACATTTCGAAATCCTTTGGCCTTTTGCAATACATTCACCACTACTTTCGTAGAAATGTTTATGTGTTATAATAAGCGAATTCTTGTTGTTCATTAAACATTTGTTTAAATTAAAAAAAAAAATCAAGAATCTAATTTTCGTTCTTTATCTCCCGACTGTGAAATCCAATTTCCTTCGCTACGAGCACCGGAGGAAGTGTGGAATGGAAGTTTTTACTCATCGTATAAAAAGTAATTTGGTATGAAACGAGCAAAAAAGATATCGAATTAGAGGGTACGGGGATGAAAGAGAAAGGGAAAGAAAGTCGAGAAAGAGAATATGGAAAAGTCAAATATATCTAATTGAACTATGTGTGTATATACGCGCGTGTATGCGTGTCTATACTTCAGTACACTTGAACGAGATTGCGTGAAACGGCACAATGTAGCAGAGTGTAAATAAGGAAGAAAGGAAGGAAGGGAAGAAAAAGCGAATAAAGGGAGGAAGGAGTCGAGGAACAGAAGGAGAGGGAGTGGGATAGAGGGTGGGGGGAGAGGATCACTTATACATGCGAGTCTTATGAGACGGCTGGATCTATGATGCTAATGCTTATTCAATGCTGGGGAATGAATAATGGGCTGCTAGTGAAATACACCGGGACATAAATATTGTATCTGGAGCGCTATATATTACCTGTATCGAATACATTATCCGCGTGTTTCTGTTCTCCCTGGCCATTCTGTTCTCTGCCGCTCTTGCTTGCTCTTCTCTCTCTCTCTCTCTCTCTCTCTCTCTCTCTCTCCTCTCTCCCTCTCTCTTCTATCTGATTGAGATCGTTGCCATGGGAATAGGCAACTTGCTCTTTACCTCCCACTCCCTTCCTCCTTTTCTTCTCCCTGACGTGTATATATATATATATATATATATATATATATATATATATATATATATATATACATACAGTGCGCCGCAAACTCCGCCAATCGAAGGTATATATACTTTTCGATACATATATACGCATTTATGCATGTGAGTGCATACGCATACATATACACACGCACGGCTTTGTGCACATATTGCGATACAAACCTCTCTTGTGGCCTCTATGCGTGTGTTATATGTATATTTATGTGTACGTGTTTTACAAGGCAGAAGGCATATGTGTGTGCGTGTGTGTTATACAGTGTGGTTTTTCGCCATACCCTATAGAGGCCTTTTGAATGTTCGTTTGAAATTGCCATAACGAGTTTTGAAGTCGCTGAATGGAGGGGCGCTCTGAATGTTTATCGTTTAAACATTCCGAAAGGAAGAGGAGAGCAAACGATGATGAAAAAAAAAAAAGAATAAAAGTGTATTATATACGATTAACGTCGTCTACCTCGTGATTTACGGTATATCGACCGAGATCTTGTTCTTATATAGGATATCTTTATTATCTATATATTTATCTATTATATTGCACATATGAAAGAGATTTATTAATATGCGTTTGTTCATTTTAAGATCTAGCCTGGCAACAGGCCTTTATGATTAATAACATTATCTGCCTGCGATAAATATTGATTATTCAATATATATTTGCCATTATTATTGTACTGTATTATGTGCATTTTTTTTTTCTTAAAACCAATTCCCTTTCGCTAATGAAAGTAATGAAACTATTTTGTTTCCTTTGTAATTTAAATTTCACTTCCATATTTGCTCAACGACTCCAATGTTCTTTCTTTTATTTTTTAAGCGTACTTCGTCACGCGTTATATGTTATGTCACGGTGACCCAGCGCTGCTCGCGGTATGACAGCTTCGTTGGGGCAAAACATGTGACGAAAACATGTCTTAAATCAAATTAATTATCAGGAGATTTAGCTATATAAAAGCGAACGCGATCTTATATTAGAGTTCGCATTATGCATAACGCGGACCTTATGTAATTTTGAAAGATTTAATTTAAATGAAACTAATCGGCGATTCACTAAACGGTGAGTTCTTTTTACTTTTTGGATTAGCAATAATATATAATAATTATTTTAAGTTCTACGTTAGTATGTAAGTCCAATTACCTAATCGCGATTTTCTATTATTACATAATTTCTCATAATGCTCTATGTAACTTTTCCAAATGGACTCTATAGACTTTTTACTTCAATAAAATGAGAAAATAATTTATTATTACTTCATCGGTTCGATAGAATTTTTATATCTCCATTATTTCTGAGCTCTGCAGAAAGATATTGACTTTTACATGAATTAAATATTATTTATTTTAACGATTTTTTACAGGCCAAATATAAAATAAAATAAAAGTTTTTTTTTTACGCTCATTAATAATTGTAATAAATCCCAGCAAAGCCATACTTACGCAAGATAAATCTGGCGAACAGGATATGAAAACGATAAGCATTTACTATTTTGCGAAGATAAATGCCTGATGAATACAATATCTTGCAAAATTTATTACTGGGTAATTTGCATTCGAAGCAATATTAAATTATTATGCAAAAAAAGACAATTTAGTTTGAAATTTCATTGCTATGATTATCGACTATTTAATTGATATATACGCGCGCGCGCGCGATGTTTCATTATATCAGATTAAATATATAATTACCGATAAAAAAAATTAGCCAATAGAAATATATTTTATTTCATCCGTTATTTTATAGTTTATGTGCCTATTGACTTTAACTGCGTAAAAAACTTTTTCAAATGATTTTTTAATAAAAAAAAAAACAGACAATTACAATAAAGATTCGCATTGTTTCTATAAGATATCACTGTCATGCTTCACGACAATGTACATCGTAAATTCTACGCAATGTATAATCACGAATAATAATTGCCAAAAACATCTCGTTCGATCACTGATGATCCGATAACCCTTGTTCTGTAACGTCGTACTTCAAAACGAAGAAAAAAAAAGCTTTGGAAGAAATATTAATCCTTCGGCTACTGAAAAGCGACCCCGTTCGGCGACAGCGATTGAAACACACCGTAATCGGGATTCGTCTGTGTCCCTTATCCGTATAGACAAAGTCGAGGCATCGATCATCCGGGCAATGTACAATTGCGCGGGGCTATCGGGACCGGCGCACAATACTGGACGAGAGAACGCGACAAGATCTAAGCCGTTTTAAATGGAAGGGCGAGCGGAGGGTTCGTCTATGCCACGACACCTAAAGGATGCGATCTCGCCCGTACACACAGAGAGTAGTGAGAGAGAGAGAGAGAGAGAGAGAGAGAGAGAGAGAGACATACAGATAAGATCCAAACGTATTATATCGTTTCTTTTGTGCCTCCGTGCGTGTATGTGTGTATATATATATATATATATATATATATATATATATATATACACACGCGTTCAGTAGGGACAGAGAGCGAAAGAGAGAGGGTGATGGAGAAAGTATTAAGTCACGAACATATATATAGGAGACTCTCTGCCTTTCATCCTGCGCAATAGATTAAAGGGATTCAAATGTATTTTCACCTCCCCTTTCTTTCGATTTGGACTTGTCATTCTTTTTAATTGTAGCAATTTTCTCCGCCTTTATTATCCACGTTCCTCAATAATGTGAAGAATGGGGGACGTTAGATTGCTTTCTGTTTTATAATGCGTATATATCTATATAGTTATGGCTGGATAATTAATCTCGATGTACGCGAAATATTATCGTCGCTCATCCATATTTAGCGATCCCAGAAGTTACGTAAGTTGTATGCGATTGAGTTGTAAAGTATTATCTGGTAATAAATCGGCTTGCTTACGAAAAATGTAAAAAAAATGCAAAACCACGATGAATTATCAAAAAAAAAAAAAAAAAAAAAAAATAGGAACGTATCGAGATATTTTCGTTAGATCCATGATTTGTACGGTGTTTCAGAGTTATACAGTTAAACAAGTACTGAAATTTTAGCGATAAATCTTGAACTTTAAACGCGCAAAGTTAATTACACGAAAGAAACGTATCAAAGGCGTAAAAATGTATTTAAAGTATGTTCCGGAACTGTCAGGCGCGTTATGTTTTAAAAGATTTCCCTTTGTTCGTGTATTCCGAGGTTGTATAGAAATACGGAGAATTATACTCTTTCAAAGCTAATTAGTGCAAAATTGTAATTTTTGCTGACGGGTCGGGGACGAGAGGTCGACGAACTCGCCCATTAATGCGTGTATTTTTAAGTATATTATTTCAATTGTACATCTGATTTACATATGTTATTGTAAAATTACTTTTTAACAAGCGCTATATTTGAATGTGTTTTATTTTCAAATTTTCGACCAAAACCCAGCCGCTGAATGCGTCAGAGCTCCTTAGGCGGACAATGAAGTAAATCCCAATTTCGAAAGACACAACGAGTAATGGAAAATCGCTGGGTGGTAAATCTATCTGACTCGAACGCACATATACTATATATATTGTGGATTCGTTCCCGTATAGTTCATTAGTTTCGGCATTAGTTCCCGGCAACATTATCCCTCGCCTTACCGGACAAGCGCGTATTCTCTGTTCGCATGTTTTTTTTTTTTCACCAACGTCCCCTGCACCCTCTCGATACTATTCGCTAGCATAGTAATAACGGCTTCTTCTAGATAGTATGCACGCGTGGAGAGTTCTGCGTGTATATATATATATATATATATATATATATATATATATATATATATATATATATATATAGATATACATTAAAGGCCACGGTTGAATGCCCTCCGATTCTCTTGCGGTGGGCTGAAGAGAGAGAGAGAGAGAGAGAGAGAGAGAGAGAGAGAGAGAGAGAGAGAGGAAGGAGGGAGGAAGGGGCGAAGTTTAAACGAAATTGATAGTTTGCAACGCTGCCATGCCTCCAGCTTGCTGCACACTGCTGCCATCACTGCAGCTTGGCAGATACATGGAACGAGGGAATCGATAATGCGTTTAGCGTATCTTCGCTGATTATTGCGCGAACCGCGCGTGCAAGGATTATTTATATTTTACGGATATATATACATATACATATATACATTTATTTACGCGAAGAATTCACGTAGGCCTGTATGTTTCATTTGTATATCAAAGTTTAATTTATATGTAAGTATAATATATATAGTTGCGAGTGCTGTGAATGTATTCGTGTATAGTAATCATATAATAATATGAAAAGTTGCACAAAGTAGAGAAAGGTTAATAGAAGGTTTTCTTGCCTGCGCCGGTGTCGAGGGAAATAAAACATATATTGAGTGTATATAAGTATATTATTATTATTGCGCTTATTATTATGAATCTCTCGTTGTCGATAGATACTCTATGTGCGTTCTCGTAAAATAAAAACCATAGGCTCTCGAAACTTTTGAAAGTAACTCAACTCTACGTATCCGTTTTCAAATATATGTATATATTAAAATATTCTATCAATATTCAAGTTTAACGTATTATCCTTTTACAAATGGTATGTTGAAAATATATACTGTAATAAACGAAATTAATATGAAGACGTCCAATCCTGCTCTAACTCTGCTTTAGTTTCAATTTATCCCGTATGTTGAAGAAAAAAATTTTTTGATATTCAAAGCAATTCTTCTTCTTCTTCTTCTACAATTTTTTTTTATCGCATGCGTGATTGATGACCCAGCCCGAAACTTCTCTATTACGGCCATAAATTTCGACTCACACACGCACGCGCGCGAGCGCACACGCAGACGCTCAGCCATAGACCCAGCGTCAGTTCGTGCGCGCACATGTACACGCGCACATCTTTTGATTTTTGTATTTCTTATTTTATTACAGAAAAAAAGAAGAAAAGTATACGTACCGCGGCAGCTGCACCCCGACGTGTCAGAATATTAATAACCCTTTTAACTCAGTCGGACGTATTTATATGTATAAAAGTAAATTTTAAGCCTCGTCATTACTCACACCCTCCCGATATATATATATATATATATATATATATATATATATATATATATATTACACTTTTACATTACATTTATTTCGTATACGGGGACGCACTGGCCGTGGGGGGAGGAGATGAGAGGAGCAAGAGAATAAGAGAGAAATAGAGAAAAAAAATGCTTTAAAAATATACTTTATTGTTTCCGCTCTTCAATGCTTCCAGTGCGTCAGTGTAGTGCGCATGCGAGGGTGTACGCGCAAATATGTGCGCGCACACAAAACCTATCCAACATCAAGTCAAGCACAGTATAATTATGTGTAGTGGGGCTGTGCTCTAAGGTCCTGTCACTGTATATATATATATATATATATTTCAACTCATACAAGGATTGTTTGTGGAATAGAACGCACGCGCGCAAGGGAACATTATGAAACGGAGAAAGGAAATAAATGAACAATGACACGCAAATTTACGTTGAGATCGCAATTTCATAATAAAGAGATAACGAATCACTCGCGAGGGGATTGAGAGGAGTATTCGATATATATATATATATATATATATATATATATATATAATATTATACAAGGAAGTTGAAAATCGAAGTCTATCTAAAGCTATATATATATGTATGAAAATGTAGGTGTGCGTATACGCGTGTGTGCATATACTATATATATATAACCCCGCCGTTTATCTTTTCAACAAACATATGAAAAACTACACACACACACACACACACACACACACACACACACACACGCGCGCGCGCGCGCGAAAGATTTTGAAAAGCGCTTCCTTATACCAATCCGCGACGTGCTGCAGCCGCACTGTGCCTCTGCAGCAGCTCTGTCCAACCCTCCCTGCCCCTCTTCTCCTTCCACTTCGCCACCATATTCCGTCTCTGTCTTTCTTTGCAAGAGCGAAACGTAATCATTTGCAATCTCGCGTAGAACCGCTTTGAAACTTCTGCGAAGGAATTTATTAAACTTTGACTAAGTCGCTTTACAAAGTTTCGTCGTGGAGATGGAACGCGCGGGGTGTGCGGGCGGACGATGGTGAGGTGGGAAGGAGGTGGCAGAGGAGAGAAAAGGGGAGAAGAAGGAGCAGAGGAGAAGAGAACTGACAAGGAAGGAGAGAGAAAGAAAGAGAGAGAGAGAGAGAGAGAGAGAGAGAGAGAGAGAGAGAGAGAGAAGAAGACAGAAAAGTAACTTTCTCAAGGAAATAAAAGTTAATGGAGTTCGCCTTCTCTCTCTTTCTTTCTCTCTCTCTATCTCTGTCTTTCTTTTCCTTCTATTTTTTCTCTCAATTTTTGCTTTCCCTCTTCGTTTTTTTGTTTCTCTCTCTCTCTTTCTCTCTTTCTCTTCCTCTTTCTCTCTCTTTTTCTCACTCATACACACACACACACACACACACTTTCTCACTCTCTCTTTCCTTTCTCTTCCTCTTTCTCTCTCTTTTTCTGACTCATATCCACACACACTCTCTCTCTCTCTCATTCTCGGACTCTCTTCTTCCCTCCCGCATTCTCTTTCTCTGTCTCCTGTTACGAAGTAGGTACAAGTTTTCAAGAAAGTTATTATGTCTTAATTTAGCATTTGCCAGTTTCTTCTCTTGGGGCGTTTATTTTGAAGAAAAGGAGGAGCGAGAGAGCGCGGGCGGGGAAGGGATAGGAAAGAGACGTTGACCGGATTGACGGGAAGAAGGACGCGGAAAAGTATGAGAATACTCCCGTTACAGGGCTCACTGACACTGCACTTCGTTATATTTCCACTGTATTTTCCCTCGAGTTTAATTGAATCCGGGATTTGTCATTTTTTTTCGACCTTTTTTCTCTCTCCCTATTCTAATTATGCGTTTTCAATCTATCGGAAGATTTCAACGTAATTTTCGAAAAATGCCTATCCCGCGGACGTGCGAAAAAAAAAGATTAACATGGAATCAACGGAGGGAAAGGGGGTCATCACTGTAGAGCAGAGAAAGGTGGGAGAAGAATCGAGAGAAGAAGAGAAAAAAGGCACGCGGCAACAATTTTTAATCTAAAAAGTTTATAAAAGGTTTTTCAATAAGAATTTTTAATGTGGTAAAGTTACACACACACACACACACACACACACACACACACACACACACACACACACACACACATATCCGCCGTTCTATTCAATTTTCTCGCCTTTGTTGAAAAAACTTGAAATTACTGTTTTTGTTATGACGCGCTCTTGGAGAAATCATTCCAGCCCCCCTCCCCCGCCCGTGCTACCCGCCGCTCTTCTCGTGCTCAGCCGCTCGTATCCTTCGTCCGACCAACCTGCTGAATAAACCTTTTGTAAATAAACCGGAGCCGTTAATTTTATCGTTTTCGAATAAGGCAGTCGTGCGCCAATGGTGCTTTCGACGGCGGGCAAAAATATATGATCTAAAATGGACGAGATTTTTTTTTTTCACGAATCGCGCCCCTCGTGGCAAATATGTAAGTAATATATATAGAAATATATATATATATATATATATATATATATATATATATATATACATATGCAAGAAAAATAAACGCGATTGTTGATTTTTAATGTCTAGATGTATGAAGCTTGTTCGTTTTTGAGTACAAAGATATAATTTTTTTTACTTGAGATAAAAGCCAGTAGAAATATATATATATATTATTTCTAAGTTGGGCCGACGAAGGACGTTGTCAAAAATAATTATAATAATCGCTCGAAATAAGTCGTTGTGTATTTGTAAAATAAATTTTAACTCGTTAGATATAAAACTGTATAAATGAAAACGAATTATAACTGGATATACGTTTCGTCTTCGGACTACGTGTCGTGCTGATCAAAATTAGGAATATAGATGGCCTATTCCTAATTACACATAGAAGTCGGAAGGGAAAATGTAAAACACACAACCGATTTTCATTATGTGGAAAAATGAATACTTCGTTGGTGCTTAGGGAGAAAGCACAAATTATGAAGAAGGAGACGTGAAAAGGAAAAAAAAATTAATTTTTTCAACTTTGCACTTTGTGGAACATCTGGCTGCTCTACTATAAGTTGTGTAGAGCTCGTTCGACGTATTCAATTGTCCCGCCTTTTATATTATATTTTGAAAATTTACAGATACCAGAAATAGGATATGATGTTAATTATTTTACATGGATTTCTATCGACCGACCGAAATTATCGTCCGTTATACGTTCGTGTAAACCGTTTCTGTAATTGAACATACATCAGACAGCGAGAGGTTCCAGTTCGTTTACAAACTGCAATGAATGAAATAAATTAATCATTTTTCTTCAAGCTATCCTTTGGAATGAATCTTTCTTCTTTTGATAAATAAATTGGGCGCTTGCGCATAATAAACTAATAATTCTTTGCTTTTCTGCGTACGCCTATAGGGGATAGAGCGCCTGTCGTAGCTTCATCGATGAGCCAAGTGCATCGAAAGCTACAATTCATTTTCATTTACCTTTTATATTTATTTAGCTCGTAAAGAGCCTAAAATAAAAGAACTGTCAATTTTATTTTTATCCAACGTATACAATAATCGCTGTTGTAGATTGATTACGCAAGTTGATGCGCGACGCGCCGTGATTATTCTTTCTTTGACATTAATGTGGACGCAATTTAACTACGTAACGCGCACAATAAAGAACCTCGTAAGATACGTAAGATCTTAATCCAAGAAAGTCCTTTCATCCGACCTATCTAAAGCGAGTCCAACGTTAAACTCCGCAAACAGAGCAGATGTATGTGTGTATACGGGCATTAAATTTTTTACATCAGAAACTTTCAACTTAATTGATCGTAAATATATTTATATTTATCTCCCTGGATTTTCGATGCAATTGAAAAACTCGAAGAGAGCGCCATTCCCCTCCCCTCGGTGCCTGGTTTAATAAATTTTTTCATCCACGGGGAGGCCTTTTCAATATTAAATAGATATACGAGCAGCACATTAGGCGCTGAATTACTTTTTGTAGTTGCGCAATAGCTCAATCTACTTTATATATATATATATATATATATATATATATATATATATATATATATATATAACATACGCGGTGCACAATATGTAGCACACATATAGAGAGCAACGCATTAAACTTTATTGCTATATTTATTAAGTTTTATCTTGGAGTAGATATCGCTCAGAGAGGGGGGAGGTGAGGAAATGATGATGCAATCCGAATTACGGAGTGGAAAATGTTATAAATTGAGAAAATTTATATATACGTGTATATATATATATATATATATATATATATATATATATATATATATTCTAACGAATTTCGCTGCTCCACAGCTCTTCATCAAATGAGATCGGTGATGATTTGATTATATACAGTTCGTAAAGAAGACTCGCTGTTTATTATACACCGTTACATTGCTGAAGGTTACTCCAATTATTTTAATACAACCTCAAAGTTCATAATTTACGTCGTTACATTATATATATATATATATATATATATATATCCACAAAAGTTATAATTTACTAAAATTCGTTAAAATTACATATCTCCGCGCTATCGCTTGGTTTCAATAATAATAAAGACGCGCGTGATCAATGTGCGATTTTCTTTACAATCGCTGAATTCGTGCCTCCCACTAGAGTGCGTCCCGGGGAGATGTGTACACGCAGTCGCGCGCACGGGGACAACGCGCTGACGAACAAATCAGTGAGCGCGCAATAGCGCGAATCCGGGCAAATCGCGCGAGCCCGAGAGTCCGCGGGCATTAAGGGCGTTCTAATAGCTCCTCCCCCCCCTCCACCCCTGACCCATGCATAATTGCACAATTACATTGTCGCGCAAACGTTCTCCTGTCCCCCGCCCCACTTAGACCGGTGTCTAGTCCTCGCGCCTCCCCGCGCCCCATTAGGTTTAATTAGACAATCGATGCACGAGTCTGACTCTAAACTCCCCCCCCCTCCCCCAGCTCCCTCGTCCACGCTATGTATATCATACACATTTATATACATACGCGTATGAAGCGCGCGGAGGGAGATGGGAGGCAGAGAAAGGTGACCTCTCCTTTCGCCCCATTTTCTCGGGATCGCGCGCGGCGGGGGGGGGGGATTTTTCTCCTTGAAGGTCGCACGTACGCGAGTATAATTGCGATTGCTTGCGATGCACACAGTTACCCGCCGCAAAAGTACAATGTATAGATATTGATGGGCGCAGAAGAACTGGAATATTTCTTGATAATCAGTGTATTATATCAAAGAGGTCGTCCTTGATTTAATGCTTGTTTTTAGTTTTGGTCTATATAGACATTTTACCTAACAACTTAGATACATAACCTATATATATATATATATATATATATATATATATATATATTTCTTCTACCTTGTGAAACATCATTGCACTCGGAATATACTCTTGGGGTTCTACATATACATATACGTACTATCGAAGCAATTCAAAAGTTGTATTAGAGTAGTTACAGCAGTCGTGCAGTACATAGTCATACACTTCGAAAGAGGCGGTAGTTAGAAATTCGTACTAACCGAGCGCGCCGTGTGCGCCGCTCGTAAATTCGACGAAGTATTTTTATCCACATCCCTTGGTTTATTCGCATTTGGTAGTGGTCGGTCTCGACGTTGCACATTAAGAATCTGAATTTCTCCCAATAGTACATTATAAGAGCCTCGTATATTATCCGTTCACGAAATATTCACATAATGTAATGCGCGAAACGAGCATTTATCCATTATCAATTGAACTTGTTTCTCATCTTTATGGGAAAGAAAAACGTATTTTAATTTAAATAGATCATGGTACCGTTTCCGAATATCGTTTTCTCGCTGCGCGCTCGGCGACATGTCGCTCGGTCGGTTTATCAAATTTTTTCGTCCGAACGCACTGATGAGCGGACTTTTGCTCGGGAACGCATTATGATTTTTTCGATCGCCGACCTGCAGCGCCATCCTGTCGAAATCAGTTTCGATTACGAATGCAGCGTCCTTCTTCGAGCCGTTGAAATTTCAATTGGAACTTATGGACGCGCGGCCGGATACAGTCACGGTTCCCCTTATCTCGGCCAGTTAGGATCGTACTTTTGCGGAGGCGTAATCTGGATTCGGGCTAATGCCGTGTCCATTTCTAAAGCGGAGCGTGCGGAGTGCGGAAACTGTGTCGGGGGGGGGGGCGAGGTAATTTCAATTTTCGATCGATTGCTTTGATATTGCCAAATGCGCGCTACTCTCGATTGCGCAACGAGAGCATTCGGATAGATTAAGGAATGGAATTGACGACTGGTATTACGCTCGGTGAAACACATATAAATACATATCGTTAAATAAATAAAACAAATGAGACAGCGACAGTCGGACACAGTGACGATGATTCGATGAATGAAATACCGGCATCGGTCGTTACGCCGGGTCAGGCCAGCCTGAGGATAGGACAAGGGCTGGCCAAGCTCGAATTCGAGACCAGTCACAGATTTAACGAGCCGGAAGAAGGTCATAATCGACGAATTATACGGGGGAGGTCTTTTGAGCGTTACCACAATCATCTCCAAAATGCCTCTTATTAACGACCGAACGATCCGCCCTCATCACCCCCCTTCCCCCTTCGTTTTGCGGACAATAACAAAGTTTCACTCAGCATTGTCTATTTATGCGACATCGCATACTATATATATATATATATATATATATATATATATATATATATATATAGCTAGCTTTGACCTTAACGAAGTGAATTTCTCGTTCGGATCAGCGTCGCCTCGCAAGGTGAACCGCGCGAAAGGCCAGGAATGGCGACGGCGACGAGGGGCTGGGGAGGACGGGCGGTGGGGAGAAGCGAAGATCAACCGATCAACTCCGCGTCGATTGGGAAATCCGGCAAAGGAGAGGATACAGCGGGAGATTGTATGCCCTATATAGGAGCTGGCGAAACGAGCTAATTAATGCCATTAGCATATAAACGCTCATTCCACTTTAACCGTAATCGATGGATTATTGGACGAAAATTAATTGTTGCTGCGCTGCACGTATAACGTAATGAGAGGGATAGAGAGAGAGAGAGGGACAGAGAGCGAGAGAGAGAGAGAGAGAGAGAGAGAGAGAGAGAGAGAGAGAGAGAGAGAGGGAGAGAGAAAGAGAGAGACGAAAAGCGGATTGCAAACTCTATATATATATGTTCTCCAACCCCCGTCCACTTTCACCGCTAGGATTCTTATCTGGACTTGAACGCGGGGGCGAGTGGCGTTGAGGGGGGTTGGTGCTTCGAAATCAGCTCGAGAAGCATCCTTCTTTGAGGTATCTACGAGGTTATTTATTATAGAGCCGATATCGTACGGATTTATCGCCGTGTATACCGCCGGTGGTTTGTCTTTAATTAGAAGTAATACGAGAGAGAGTGAGAGGGGGGAGAGGGGGAGAGGGAGAGAGAGAGAGAGAGAGAGAGAGAAAGAGCGAGATATGGTAATGAAGAGCCAAATTACGTGGTGTGTTTTCACCGATTTTCTTTGGCGCCTTTATTTGAACGTCGATTGTTTAATGCGCGCGTGTAACGATAATGCATATTGCAATATCATTCATATATATATATATATATATATATATATATATATATATATATCCACGATCGTTTTAATTTGAACGCCATTGTATTCACTTCGCGCAATTTCAGTAACGACGTAAATATCTGATGGTTTGAAAGAGGCAAAAAAACTAAGGAAAAGTACATAGGTTGGTTTATAAGATTAAAGCAAATAATTAAAAAGAAATAAAATTGCATACCAATTGCAATTAGTCATACTTAAATATATGTATAGAAAATTTCTTGTGTATAAATATCTTGATTTTGTTTCTGTATTTGGGGTTGAAATAGTTTAGTTGAGTCAGACGTTTGGCCAATTATTTTGTTTTATATGCAGTAATAGACGGCTTCGAAAAATTGTACTTTTATATCACCGCGAGCGTGTCGTCGTCGATTTCTGGTTCTGTCCAGACCGAATTCTGGTTCCGATTTCCGATATCTAACTTTTTGTTTAGAATTCGTCTTTCTCCCTGACGATTTATCTCGGAATCGCGGAGAGATTTTACGAATTCGAATTTAACACTGCTGATCTACTTTTTCCGACGGATATCTATGTACGTTATATAACCTACATAACCTCGATCGACTTAATTTTTCTACGCGAGTACGCGTGCTGGTAAGGCTATTTTTTTTTTGACGAAACGTCGTTATAACAACCACCGAACTTATAAATGTGAATGGGCGAAAAATGAGACAAGAAGAATAATTCATTGCGTCTCGCACTGACGCAACGAATGGTAACTGATGCAGTATATATACGACCCATCAAATTACTTATTACCGTCTAATTGATTGCAGAGCCGTCCCTCTCTCTCTCTCTCTCTTGCCCTCTCTCCCTCGTTATTTAGGAGAGTTCAAACATTGCATAACTCTCCGTGAAAAACCGGCAATTTGTTTACCTCCTTAGTTTCCAGCTCCTCCTCCGCTTCCTCCTTCTTCTTCTCCGCTGCTTGCATTATACAGTTTTTCTTTACTTTATGCATTGCCAAGTTAGCTTAGTGCGAGACGTTAACGCTGTACGTTGAAGAAAAGAGAGAGAGAGAGAGAGGGTGAATAAGAACCCCACGCAGTTATAAAAGACGACGCTCTTTCTCTCCTAATTACAGAGCTTAGAATATAAATTTGTGCCCCGTGCTGCCGTATGCCATTGCGCAAGCCGGAAGTCAGCGTTTGGTAAAAATTTATATCCGTCCTTTGGGGAGAAACAAATCAGCCGTGTTCCGATGTTCGTGCATATGTGCACATGTGTGTGTGTGTGTGTGTGTGTGTGTATGTATACGCGCGAAGTCCGCGAGCTAAAGCCTATATATTATATATACGCGATAAATCATGCGCACCTCGCCGTTTTTAAGGTATAATTGCCAATGGTGCGCATACCTACCTGCAGCGTGGCGCGCATGCGCGTGTTGCGACGCGTGCCGGTAGAAATCAGGCTTATGATGCGAGGGAGTATTGGCAGTTTAAATGTAACGCGCGCTACTGTCGACGGCGAACGGAACTAAAAAAAATCCGACCGACACGAGTGTACAATTAATAGACAAAAGTATTGCTTACGTTACTAAAAGTTCCCAATTACTTATAAATTTGTTTAAAAACAAAAGTGAAAATGATCGAATTGCATAAAAATCAGGCCCAAAAAGTTTCGTAGTGTAAAATTAAGAGTGTAAAAGATGCATCGTTTAGAATTTTCTTTACATCATCGAAAGGGTGTTGCTAAGGCAGACTGCTGCAACGAACTTAGTAACTTATTAACACATTTCGTAAAACTGTTAATACTGATTTAAGCTCTTATTATAGCCCTGAACCTGAAACTGCAAGATTCAATTTATTTTATAGCATCGAATTGGAAAAAAATCGTAAAGGAAGGATCGAAATAACAAAAAATTAAATTCGGTAAAAAATAGTAATTTACAGCTGATGTTATATAGTTAGATGTTGCTAAATAAAATACATGTAAAAAATTAAAATTATGAAGTGAAATATATCTATTTGAAAAATTACTTTTGTATAATTTCCTTTTTTATGAGATTGTGTGTTGAATCGAAGTATAATTAAAGAAAAGAATCATATCATATTTACTTTATTTCCCAATAAAAATACAAGTCCTCTCTATTTGAACCTTGTACTTATCTGTACGCTTTTGTCGTCAATTTCGTTTTCATTCAGTGGCGCCCTCACACACTCGGCGGACCTTCTCCTTGCCAATGGGGATTTTCGCAATGCGGCGAGGTATACAGGCCGTTCAAACAGGGCGAAGCATCGTCGAGGAATATACGAGGCTCGCTTGATATCTCGCGCAGTACTTACCTAAAACCAGGCGAGAACAAGTCGGAACGAATAAGAAGAGTGTGAGACGAGGGAATTTCGATACTTATATGCATTTAAGAATGTATTCTCCGCCCGCACGATTATGTCGAGTGTCCCGATAATTCTTGGTCGGTTGGTCGAGTTCTACGGATTACCGGAAGCACGATCTGATGCTCGGCCGATGAACAGGGGGCAGAAAATTTATTTACGGCTTGCCCTCCTGCACGATGAAATAGAAGATATCCGTTTGCCCATAAGTAATACTCTTGAATAAATGCCCGTTTGCCCGGAAGAACGCTCTGACATTCGTACCTCTCCCCTTCGCCAAATCTAGACTAACGGTTCTAAGTGCGACCTAAATCCCGGACACGCACACGCGCGCGCGCGCGCGCACACACACACACACAGATATATATACACGGTTATATTATTTGCGAAATTGCGCAGTCGGCCGTCGCCGCGGGCGCGTTATTTCGCTTGATTTAATTCCCCGGCGCGTATATCTGCGACTCGCCGTATACGTCGTTTAAAGTCAATTATTAGCGTTTATTTATGGCCGGCTCGAATCGGTTCCGCTGGCCCGGAAAAAGTTGAAACGCCGATGGGCGCGGTGCACGCGCTCGGGACCGCGGCTATTTCGGGCGCGCGCGATCGAGGGACGGGGAAGAGTAGCGCGCGGTGGCGACGTTACGCCTTGCGCTGGACCCACGGAAAAATCGGTTCGCGTCGCAGACGCAAGAAGATGAGAAAAAAGTACGTGGTGTATCGCCGATTAGGAGAATTACGCGTGCAGATCGGGTGTGTATTGTTGAGTTTTTTTTTTTTTTTGGGATTCGAAATTGATATATTGGTAGGATTAATACTTCGCGATAAGGAATTGTCATATAGAAATTATTATATTATTTATGCGTACGATAGTTCTGTTTTGTGATATATTTTAATGAATAACATCTATGCAGATATCAGTATATTGTTATTGAAAAACTGTTATAGACCATACATTGTTATATGTATATATCTATGTATATTAAACAATCTCTAATCTGGAACTGACGATCGTCCGATTTCGAAAGACAAAGGGTGAAATAAAATTAATTTATAGATATAGAATATTACAGTAACTATATATATATATATATATATATATATATATATATATATATATATATATATATATATAGAAACACCATTGTCACACTTGCTTGCTCGCTCTTGTGCTACTTTCGCTGATTATACGCGCGCGACTGTTTACCGAACGTGAGAAAGTCTTTTAACCAGCCAGCGCTTTAACATTAAACTGTTTTATTAATCAATGCACTTTATATTTATTTCGTTGACTCGTGTCTCTTTTGAATTGTAAATTAGACGCCTAGAACAAGACGCGATTTGCACGTAGCGCTTAATTTATGCAACGAATTATTATTATTGCATATTTATTAATGGTGTGTAATTGGATTTAAAAGAAATTTTTCAGATAATGCAAATTGATTCGTCCGTGGAACATGAGAGTAGATGAAAAAGATTCATTAACACATTCAGAAAAATTATATATTTTTTCCATCAAAAAAAAAATCACAAAATCTTGTCGATTTTGAGATTACATCTTAAAAAAACACAACTAAGTAATGACTACAAATTCGATCTTTAGTTAATTAAAAATTTTATATTGAAAAAAAAATGTGTCCAGTTCGCCTGATCGACGAAAGAATTTCGATTAGAGAAAAAAATACATGGTTATTTTTCAAGAGTGTGCGTAAGCGAGACTTTTTCACTCATCTCCCTTGTTCCTTGGATCGATCAGTTTCTGATATGTTAAAAATAACGAAAGATAGATGTCTGTGCTGTGTTATTATAAGCTTTTAGTATATTATAATACCGATATCTTGACACACACACACACACACGCACAAAATCAAATATAAAAAATATCTTTAAGAGGAATTCGCGAACCACCTTGATATTCTTGCACACAATTGACGCAGTCCGCCTGCGTCCGAATAATTGCTTACTATAGCTACGTACGCGATTAAAGATTCGATCAAACATCTTCCGCATCCCCACCCCGCGTACGACCTTGGCTCGTTGCGCGTCGCCGCGTGCGGCGCAATGGGACCGATCCCGCTCGACTCCGTGCCCCGCCCCCACCCGATTTTTCACCGAACCGCGGGGGATCGGGGGAAACAAGTGCCGGTGCGAGTGAAGGGGGGGGGTGGAGGGTCGGCTCCGGGAGTATCGCTGATAATTAACTCTCCTCCTCCACCACCATCTCCCTCGTGTGCGTTGTAGAGAGGAAACGAACTAATTCAAGACAATTACACGGGCGTATAATGACGTCTTTCCAGACGCATAATTAACCGTCTCCTTTCCTTTGAGGGCGATGCGTTTCGCCCGCGCGTGGCGCATCGCCGTATAGTCACGATCCATTTATACATGTATACATATATGTGTGCATGCATGCATGTATGTATACTCACGTCTACATATGTCTATATCTTATATAAGGGAAACAACAGCTATTAAGGAAATCTAACCGGTCGTACATCAAAACACACACACACACACACACAGACACACACGCGCGCGCGCGTTTGTATTTTAGGACTCGCGCAATTTGGAAACGTCTCGCACATCAAGCTTCTTTTATTAGCGAAGTATTCACGTGATTTGGGGTTCGCGGAATTTTGTAAGCGAGCTTTGTCAATTTTACTTTGTGCAGATTCTATACATAAACAAATAGCTAACTGAGTCGAGCGTAAACTCTTGTTTGTTTGTTTTTTCTTTCTTGTTAATACTGAATAATTGAGAGCGAGCGGATGTAAAGGAGTTTATATTCTCACCTTCGGATGCAGACGTAAGTTTCAGCGAGATATTTTCCCATAAGTATATATAAGATCTTATTCCGCAATTTTGAGAGAAAACATAACTTGGCAGTGTGTTTTTGTTAAACTCGCTGCTCATTTCAGATGAATGTATAAGTTTTCTTTTTTTAGAACAAAAACCGTGGAGTAACTGAAATAACTTACAGATTTTCCTGAAAAGTTTGTGATCTTTAGAAAGTTGAAATTTAGATTGAAATTATGCATTGAAGCAAAATTCAAATGAAAAGCCTTATTATTTCAGAAGTTGGAAGATTAAACAGCTGTACAGTAGTTTCTAGCGAAAGAGAAATTTATGTTATTTTCATAATTTATCTTGATTTATACGCTCTTTTAACTGTATATTCGAATGTAATGTTTGAAAAACTTTCTACTTAATATTCTCATTTCATTATAATAGATTACGATGTCAACTTTGAAATTATAATCTTTTATAAAACTTTCGAAAAAAATAATTGTATTTTTTTTTTTTATGTATTCACAGTTAAAAAATTTTCTCGAATAACTTGAATATATATGACAACATTAACATTCACTGAGAGTACATAAACAATTTTATAAAACTAGGTAATTATGTTGTACATTAAATAAAATCCTATGCATTTAGAAAATTAATTTGGCAGTATTTTTAAAATTAAGAGGCAGTTGGTCCAAGAACATCCATACGGAGTTAATGGGCTGTTAACTGGTCTCTTATATCGATCGAGTAGAAAAAGTTCACTGTTTTAATGATTCTTGTAAACATGCGAACTTATGTTATGCAAACATTCCATTATTCTAAATTTTCGTTAATCTTTTCCATTATTTATGCTTCAATTTCTGCAAAGATTCAAACCAATGCAACAAGCAACGTTGGAATTGATTTAACATTTTCAAGATCCATTACTTTGGATGATGCGAAATCTTAAGACCGTAAGTTCCATTACTCCTTGATAAATTTAATTGAAACTATGCAGAGAATATATAGAATATATGCAAATATTGTCCGAGCGCTTAACGAAAATCTGCAATGATTTAATGGTTCTTCGAGTAATATTATTTTAACAGAGTTCGACAGCCTTTAAAAAAAAAAAAAGAAGAAAAATACAGCAATATTTAACGTTAATCTTATTCCCGAGCATCGTATTTTAATCTCGATTAACGACTGTGTACGTAGCATTTATACCCGATTATGCAGAAGGACTCACACGCACACACGCACACACACACACACACAAGTGAAGCGATGTCAGAGGTCTCAGGTGCACAAAGATCCACGTATATAGTGTCGGCCAAAGCCCCAACTTGGCCTGTACATATATATACATATGTATGTAAGACCGAACGCGCCGTAACAGCTCCAAAATGGAATGTTAATTCGATTGTCCACGTGGGAGTTGTGCTTACGCATATATTCATACATACATACATACATACATACACGCGGGCGCGTACATATACACACGTCTACATCTTTATGTTGACTCGCTGCATATACACACATATACAGCCCACAGCCGGGGGTCAGGCTATCAACCCGGAAAATCCGATTTTCTACGCGCATCAAGGGGATCGGGCTCGTTGTACCACGTAGTCGTGGATACGGAGCGAGAATTTTCCAGGCTCGCGCGTACAAAAAGGGGAGAAAAACAAGCGTACAAAGCCTTTTTCAGAATTTCGCGTTTAGATTGCCATTCGCGTTACACAGTACGTCTCGTTCACCCCAACGTCGGGTAACCGCGATCGTCGGAGCTAACGATTCAACGGGACGGACTCGTCGGCGACGAAGCGCAACGCGCGTCTACGGAAATACGTTGCAGGTTGAAAGTCATGGGATCGCGATATCGGGGAGAAGCTCGTCGCCCGTAATTAGTTCTAATAGCCGACGATTTTCCCGGAAAACAATCGGCTTTTCCAATTAACCGGAGGGCGTAATTGTTAGAGTTTATTAAGAAGTTTGATCCTCTCGTGATGCTCGATTATAATTCTCAAGAAATTTCGATTATAGCTCCCTAATGCTCGAGCATCGACTACTCGCTATTTATTATTTTGCATAACAGACTAAATTTTTCTACTTCTCCGTGTCACGAGCGATATATCTTTGTTTAAAAAATATTCCAGCAAAAGTTAAAAGTACACGTTGCGTATTATACAGCGTACATTTCGATGATTTTAGTGGTCGACTTAGAATAGAATTTCGAATCCTCGTGAAAGACGTATATCCGTGGTTTGCTTGTAAATCAGTACAGTCGTAGATCAAAGCGGTCTAAGAATTTAGTTTGTTTTATTTCTGGTAAACTCGCAGATCAGTCTTTTGAATCGAATTTAGAACGAATTAAACCTTCAAAAATTAGCTTTATTCTTAAGTCGAGAAAAGAAAAATCTTTTTTCCCCTTACTTTATATTTAATTTATTGTTATAAAAATCTGAGACGACTATTTAAGAGTTTATGGATTCGTAATGTAGTATTCTATAAGTATAACGTTTGAATTTATTATTCGATTAATTAAATTTATAAATATCTATATCTATCTATCTATCTATATTTATATATATATATATATATATATATATATATATATATATATGTATATATATTAGTCAATCAGAAATTAATTAATTCCTCAACATTTATAAGCTCGAGACTGTTTCATCTGAAATATCATATTCTTTTAGTTAATTTTATAGCTGTACGTGTACAGCGATAAAATTTTTACGGTTTACAAAGTAATCGTGAGAATCGACAAAATGACATTGAGCTTAAATAAATATAATAATCAATCTAAGACACTCGTAATCGGAATTTACATCTAGTCTACATGGGGCCGTGTTTGGACAACGATAATAAAACTATTCAATTAGCCGCGCAACTTGGATTAAAGATTGTACTGTAAGAGAAATCGTATATAATTTGAGCTCGAAATACGCGGCACTTAAAATAATTGGTAAAATCGTATATATAAAATCAAACTGCCGAGTTAATCGATATATCAAATTATTATATTTTTTTGTCATTGCCATTATAGGCATATTTCAGTGATACTTCAATTTTTAATTTATTTTTAGTCACATTATATATACATGTACCCCGATAGCAGAAATCAATCTATTTGATTACTTTTATATTCAATTAATTAATCTTCACTTGTAATCGTACATAATGATATAAAAAAGATAAAGCACAAAGTTTCCTCAATTAACTTTCGAGATAGCTGGTATTATAAATATATCTATATATATATATATATATATTTGAAGCAAAGCCTAACATTATCGCTTATCTCATACACTTATCTCTCTTTAGCCCGATGTGTATTCCGAGTATTATTAAACACAATTAAAAATCCCCGCGGTTATGCAAAAATTAAACTGATTTTAAACCTTTAAAATACATCGGAGCGAACAAATTATTGATTTGCAGAATGTGAGGGGCTTATGCGATTATATGGGAGCACGTACGTGTGTACATATATATACAGACACATAAACCAGCGAAAAACAGCGTGGTTTAATATTCATTGATTACGGTCATTGCTGAATAATGCTCATTGCGAATTTATACGAAACACGCGATAATAATCGATTCCACAGTCATCTTGTGTGCCGTACGCGCGCGCGCGCGCTACGCAAACACCCGACGCCCACGATGCACAGATTTGCGCGAACGATAATTTTACGCTCTATCCGCGAAGAGGGGCGCGGAGAAATTAGAGTGCTCGCGAGATGACGATTTCATCGTCCGATTACCGTGCGGCGAGTTTCGTTAGCCTTAAAGCGCAGAACGCGGCGGAGCAAGTTATTCGTATGGGGGATGGAAGAAGAATTATCGCACGGATTAATTAATGGCAGATGTTGATCAAAGCGAGGCACAATGATTATTATGGAATATATTGTTATTAATTATGCAATGCATAATACATGTAATCCGTATTGCGCGCGATGAAGATTTAATCGCCCTAGATTTTCCATTGACAAACCGAAATAATTAGATAATCAGTGTAGCAAAAATAATATGCACTCTAATGATTTATCAGTGAATCAATGATAGTCGAACGCCGTGAACGATCCTCAAATCAAATAAATAACAAAAATTTTAGCAACCGTAATACGATTATAATGGATACTTCCTATAATTACACCTTAATTTATTTCCTTATAAATAATTTCTCTCGTCTATAATTATTTAATACGAAGAAACAGGCCCACTGGGAGAAAATATCGATCTCCTATTATATTAAAAGTTACGCAACGTTGAGTCTCGGAAACGCTCTCGACTTTTGATGAAGAATAGAAGAAAAAAGGCATTATATGTATATATATATATACAAAACCAGAAATAATATTGTTCGTATATAATTGAGCCGTGGAATGAATTATTAATCATTAGATTTAAATTTAAACTTAATATTTGTACTGGAATTTCCATTTTAAACGAGTTTCCGGAACATTTAGCAGTAAAGTTATAAATGTAATTAAAGAGTGGCGGGAAGGGGGGGGGGAGAGGTCGCCGCTACATATACTTTTACTGATAAAAGTTTTGATTGTAATGGGTTGCGTCAAGGAGGAGGGACTTGGAGAGAATCTATGAAATTAAAGTACGCTTAAAAGGTTTCATTTCCGAAGTCCCTCTGTTGTAAATTGCAATTTAACAGATCGAGCGGGAGAGACGGCGCGGGCGCGCGCAAAATATAATTGCGCCGCGGGGGTAATGACGGTAAAATTAGAAACTTATATAAATCGATTATTGTTAGAAATGAGCGTTATATTGTATTTTATCGTGTATATATATCTATATATATATATATATATATATATATATATACACACACACACGCGCGCGCACGCGCGCACATATTGCAAGATCCTTTGATCTTGCTGCGTATCAATTTTTCTTCTTCTTGTTTTGGTCTTTCATTTTAATTCGATTATTAATAATATCGGCATTAATGCGAGAGCGAAGGAGCAGAGGAAATTCTACCTTGTTTTACACTGCAGGCAGCCGGTAATAAATTTAGTACTTCTCTCCCCCTCGTACAAGTGTAAGCGCGGAATTCGCTAATGAACGTCGCTTCTAATGTATAATATTGATTTACTCCCGTGCCCGTATATAAATGTGTATAGTTAGCGGGGCGAGTGGCATTGCAGCGGGTCATAATAATATACGCAAGGTGAAGAGACGTAATACGACGTATAATATCGAGGCCCATGAACTTATACAAACGAATGATAAGGATAATGTTTGTGAGATTTGCCGTAACGATTATTGTAATCGAAGGGAGAAAGAATAAAAATCCGTCATCTTTCTGTTTTGCTATGTAAATGTATGTATTTGTTTTTTTTTTTTTTTTTAAAGAATTTTTAACATTATTATCGAATGATTCGAGATAAGTATGAGAATTTGAATACGATGTTCTTTTGAGTCCAATTAAATGTATCGAAGAATTATTCTGAAAGAAATTAAATGGATAACCAGCGGGGCGACAGGTGCTCAGATATACAAGAGGAATATGCGTGATTGACCGATATATTTAATTTGACGAATAAAACGTCGAATTTAAATCGGTATAGTCGCAGTTCGACACAAATACGAGCAATTCCTTAGTTTTCGCATCTTTCATTTAGCAGCGTCGAAATTTGGACGGAACGGTTTCGCTTAATCAGAACGTCACAATTAGGTTCGCAAATTTTAGTATTCTGAATGTTTTAAGGAACTACTGCGAATCTTGCAGTCGATTGCAGAGCTATGCTTAAACGAACGAGATCGGCTTATTTATACTCTTTCGCATTATTATTACTCGTAAGTAAAATGGAACTTTTTACTTTGTAAGTGACGTAAAATATTTTTTCCGCTCGTTCGTCTATGAATGGGTCGACTGACGTATTACTGACGAGCAGCAGTTTACTTAGCGCGAAATGCTCGCGATAAAAGACGTCAGTGCTCAACAAAAGAAAAAATCGTCCCTTTTAAAATGAGTTCGAATTTTTAACGATCGTCCAGAATCGTCTGGATTTAAAAAAAAGTAAACGAAATATCACCGATTGATTAAGATTCAAAATCAAATAATACGAGCGTTGCCTGAACACGCTGGCAAATCCGGGGAAAATGTAAAAACGCGCCCATATAGATTCTAATCAGCTTCGGCGCACTGGCGTCCGTCGTATTTTTGCACGAATAATAAAGCGGACGAAGACGAGCGAGAAATTGTCGTTTCGACTTCACATCGCCGGCCTCCGCTTCGGCTCGCGCTCGCCCCTCCCATCTCGCCTCCCCCCCCACCCCCCGCTCCCGCAATCCAATTCTTCTGTTCTATAAATAAGCGGAAACGTTCGGCGACTCCGCGGTGAGCGGTAAACAGATCCCGTATTCTCCAAAAATGAGAGCGCGCGCCCGATGCTGTATGCGCGCGCGTACGTACGCGTATTATATCAGTTCTCGGTGTCTAATGGCGCGTTAACCGAGCAAAAAGTAATGCTCCCATAAATGGTATATAGCATTCCGACATACGCGTGTATGTGAGAAAGGAGGCTACTTATTCTCGGATAAAAATGTAATATATGGAAGAACTTTCTGATTTTATCGAACGGACGCTACACACATACACACATAAAATTTGAAAGTTCAATATGTGATCTCTGTATATATTATATATGTGAAGAAAATGCACATTTCTTCGAACCGCAGCGAAGAAAGCGGATTTATGTATTATTCGGTCGGCAATCGAGTTTTATAAAACTGTATCGGGTCAACTGTGAACCAGGACAAACATTGTGTTACGTAAAAAAAAAAAAAAAGAAAGACGAGGAAATAATAAAAAGGAAAATGCGCCAGTTGTTACAAATACTTGGGAGAGCATAAGAGCTTTTGGAAGAATTTCTTTTGTTCAGGTATATAATGCGGTGTCTTTATAGTTTTAGCATCCCCTCCCACCATCCCGCAATTAACGTATAAAATTGACGCGTACGATGTATTAGCCCCCCCCCCCGCACGGATCGCTGCGACCGCGCTACAGTTAACGCTCTTTTCTTTCTCGCAATAATCAATTTTCCGAATATCTAAACAGTGACCGTATAGTTTTAAAACGTGCATATATATATATATATTTGAAATAACGCAGCTAACACCGGCCATTAGATCGTGCAGCATAGGCCTGGTGGAGGGGGCATTAAAAACGTCGCAATTAAATTAATTTATTCAGAGTAATGCCCGATTCGTATGAGATAAGAGGAAATAATGGGGGAAAAGTTACGGCCATTATTTTCGAGGAACAATGGAGCAGCCAGATGGGAGGGCCAATTTGGGAATATTGCAAGAGGAGAGATACTATTTTTTTAAATCAGCATAGAAAATGGAATGGTGACATTCTTCGAACAATATAGTATGGAACATGTTCTGTGTATTTTGAACCGAAATTTTTTACACGCGACTGTCGAAGTGAATTTTTGTCGATCGATCAAATAAATACGAATAGTGTAAGTAATATTATATGCATATGCATTCGGTTACTGAAAATTGTAATTAACCATGCCCTCTATTTACGTACTGTTATCATTGCAACAAAATTTTTACTCGCTTTTAAAATTTTATAACGAAAAGTTGTGAATCAAATTTCAAAAAGATTGGTATTTTAACGTATCGTTCGATCGTTCAGCTGAAAAGTCTGTAGCAATCTAAGTTGGTAGAAAAGAACGATTGACAGTCCGTTAAAATTTAAAAACTTTGTAGATTCCCAGGATTAGAAAGCTGACTTAATTTATTCATTATATACATTAAACTTTACGTTAACGTTAATTCTGTATTTAAATTAATCCGACTGTATGACGTGTGCGAGATTCAATTTATTTGAAATACCACTTTATTGATATTTTCATCCCATATATATATATATATATATATATATATATATATATATATACATATAATATATTTACATAAAAATATTCCAATATATTCGACATTCATCTACAGCTTTTACAAAATTCAATAATGCAACTGTCGATTGCAATAATGTCTGCCAATTTTAAAATATACAATCGATTTAAGAGATAGTCAATATTCAGAAAATAACTAAATTTCCATATATTTTGAAAATTCAAATATTCGTATATAATAAAATTACTATTATAATTGTTAATGCCACTAAAAATATAATTTCGTTTTTCACAGAGGTAATCGTGTTTTTTTTTCTTGAATTTGAAGCTTGCATCCATGGGGTCCAACGAAATTTTTGAAAAAGCGAATGTTCACCAAGGCTAGATTGATTGTTTTATAAAAAAAATTTTTTCTAATGCTAACACAACAATGAACTAAACATTTAGTTCGATTTAGCTTGTTAAGTTCGCCATTGTAAAATACATATGTTATTTTTAGAAAATTTTTATATTCCGAATATAAGAGGAAATCGTGGGTACTCTTATAAGGTAATAGGCGTTTATGATTTTGTAAAAGATTTATAATGAAATGATCAAAATTCAACACGGTCGACACCGATGTGTCTTCACCTAATCAACATTCCGATCCGACACCCCCCCCCCTACGTATCGAGTATACAACGAATACGGAAAATCTAAGTATGGATCTCGCGGTCAATATGTATATATATATATCTCCGACTACGATAGCTTTCCTCACGGTGTGCTTTGTAAACATCATCGAATTCAATCCAGCGAGTTCCGACATGGACGAGCGTTAATAAACCTGAACTTCCCCCCCCCCCCATAAGACCATCGACGTGCCATTGGGCATTGGCTCGCGTACGGGAGTACCGCGCCCAAAGGGGGGGGAGGTAGGGGGGTGGTTCGAGGGCGGATCGCGCGACAGTTGTTCGGTCATAAAGGAAAAGTAACCCATTACACGGCCGCTCGAGCCGATTCAACGGCTAATTTTCGAGAGGTTAAGGACCGGCGCTGTAAGGGTGGCGGGAGGGAAGGGAAGGGGATCGCAAATAAAACGCGCGCGGACCATTGAGGGTGGGGGGGGCGGGCGGGCGGGCAGCGTCTCCACCGCGCGCTCGGAGACTCGAACTGCGAACAAAGCCGCGATCCGCGCGCTCTCCCCTCATTATATCGCACGAGTTGGGGCGCGATTTAATATTCAAACGAGTCGGCGACCGGGTATGGAAAATTCGAGAGGTTCAACTTGAATTTCGCATGGTAAAGGGCCGGGTACGCGTGCGTGCGTGCGTGCGCGCGCGAGTATCGGTAATAAAATGCAAGGCTTTAAAGCTCTGAGGGATTTCGATCCGCAGACACGGATTCGTTATTGGCAAGATTGACAATAGCAAAGGGGTGAGGGGGTAAGGGCTGTGTTGAAAAATTAAACTTACGCGCGCGCGGCTCCTCGTAATGTCCCGATGGGAGCGAGATTTTGAGCTTTTCGTCCCGAGGTCGTTTCCATTGTGAGGAATTTTGAACGCAAAAATTATCTCTCTCTTTCTCTCTCTCTCTCTTCATCGCCAATATTACAGTAAGCAGTCTAGTGTTTCTTAAAAAATTTTACTCACTGCCCATTATTCATTGTGAAAATAATCTATGTTTACTACATATTACACTATTACATATTATATATAATGTTATATGTTCTTTATTTTATTTTTTTATTGCTTTTCCTTAATTCCGTACAAGGATCCGCTCCATCAGATTTTTTTTTAATTTTCTAACGGCTAGTAATGATGAGCTTGACTCATTAGCCTATTAAGAACACAATAAAATAGAAATACTGATTTATCCAATTTAATAAACATTTATCTACAACTTTAAATCGTGTGTGCGCGCGCGAGTGTGGTTGTGTGTGTGTATAGATAGATTTCAGGAAAGAGAGGGGATTCCGTAGGTAGAAGATTACAATAGGTATTACGGGAAATCCCTTGGAAGTGATTTGCTTACAGTAAACAGGTTAAATCAAGTAAAGAGGGAGAGCTTCGTTATATCATTAATGACATTTTTCCTACTGTTTATTGACTTTAAAATTTTCAGCATTTCTCAACTGTCGAAAGCTTTGTTTTCTTTTGTTAGAAACTGACAAAGTACTTTTGCATTATTATGTGTTTAAATTGTACTTTTCATTTATGCAGTGTTCGGCTATACCAGTACAATTCTTATTATGTTGAATGGATTTTACATGTTCCTTCAATTCGAGTTTTTAATGACCTAGACAAGGTTGATCTATATATTTATGTATATCTATAGCATAACAGGAAGGGTACGCGACCTCTTGAAGGACAAGCTTCACATTTTTCTGAAATATACATTTACCTATGCTATTAAGCAATAAAGTTGTGAACTTGTTTTTCTTAATATTCACGATATTGATGCTTAATTGTCTTAAATTTATGGTTTGAGTATTTTTTTTTATGTAAGGAGTTTCGGTACAGAAAGTAGGCTAATCAACAAATCGAGCTTTACACGTGTTCCAAATAAAAAGGGCCCCTCTCATGGGTCGTTCGTAAAATGCCCGGATAAAGAGGCATACAGTGTTATATTACAGGCATATAGCTATAATGATTTTTACATCTCAATTATGCTCCCTTATAAGTACTTGAGTATCCGTGTAAAATAGTAAAAAAAAAAAAAAAAAAGAAGAATCCCATGCCACCTTACCTGATCCGATGGCGTGGGGAGGGTGGGGGGGGGAGGATAGATGATTTAAAACTGATACAATTATATTGCAAAATGCACGATCATCGCGCCCCGCGAAGATCTTTCGAATTAGTAAAAGCCGCGGCAATCCAGCGTGAATTCAATTACTCGTGAAAATTTAGAGCGCGTACATGCCGATGATCGGGCGCTGATTTTACGCCGCATCGCAGTGGCTTTTTCACTCGTCGCACGGCGTCGCGACGGTAAAGGGAAGACTTTGTAAAGACGCCTATAAAAAGCAGCTCGTTCGATCCGGTAAAATCGCGCGTGCAGCCGCTACGCGTTTTGTTTTAGCTCGAGAAGCGAGTTTCTCCCCTCGGCCCCCGTCGTCCAGCGCTTGTGCTTGGCTTTTTACATTTAATTGCGCATGACCGCGGCTCGTCCAGCTGGCCACCCCCCCCCCTCCCGACTACTGGATACATCCTCTTTTAATGGGGCGTTAATGCAACGTTAAATTTGTGGGAAAAAGTGTTCTAGAACTGGTCGGAGAACTGCGGATCGCAATAAATGTCCCGATAATGATTAGATTTTCAAATTTATAAGTTTTAACAACGTTTCGTTACATTGTATGTACATACTTCTTTGTCGCATTTTTCTTTCGTCTTTCGGAAAGCATTTTCAAAGGCACGTTTCTGTCGGGACTTGAGACGGTCCATTTCGTTATCTGTGGCCCATTTCGCGCCTTGCAGTCCGGACTTTCTAGTCCGTAAAAGAACAACCAAATGTATAAAATGAATTTCCATACGCAGTAATAATACTTACATAATGTAGCAATTGTACAACATATAACCGTACTCGAACTATTAAATATCATCAATTATACATTTAACTTGCTTTTTGTACGACTGTAAGTGTAACTTGTAACTATTCGGTAAACAAATGTTACCAAAGAAATTCCGATATATATATAAAACATGATAAAAGTCGACTTGTAAAGCATTGGAACTATATAATTCGCACAAAAGTGTGTGTATATATATATATATATATATATATATATATATATATATATATATATATATATATCTATATACACGTTATATATAATAAGACTAATGTTTCGCGATTTTTCACCTATACGTAGATAAATTATAAAAACACGCAACAACATATCCTCTTGCCCCGTTTAAACAATCCAAGCATAAATAAACACGCTCAAAGCTTGTTCTATTGCTGTACTAATCATTTAAAGTCCGCGGCATAAATTCTCTCCGGAACTCTCTCTCTCTCTCTCTCTCTCTCTCTCTCTCTCTCTCTCTCTCTACATATATATATATATATATATATATATATATATATACACACACATAGATATATATATATATATATATATATATATATATACACACGCATTCACACATCTCTCCGTAAAAGGAGAGAAGTAAAGTTTTGCATCGCGAGCGCGCACAATCGGGCGATCGCAGGTGCGCGCGAACTGTATGTTTTGTGCTATAGCTGTATGTATATTCTGCTCCTTCGCTTTGACTTTTCGCAAGCGTGTCCCTATTTATCCAAACGATTTATCACGCTAAGCATCTAAAGAAACTCGGTATTTTTCTGCGATTTGATTTTTTTTCTTTTTTTTTTTTTTTTTACTCAATCCCATACTTTACGAATTTCATGAAATTCGCTCGATGCTCCGTTTTATTTCATTTCTCGAGCTGAAAAATTAAAAAGACGTTTTTTTTTGATAGAGCGTTCGAGAAAGTTTGTTAATTGGCCAATATCCTCCGATATAAGGTACAATCCAAAATTACAACCTGTTTTACTGTTCTCAAGACGCGTTCATGTTCCTTTACAAAAATTTTTTCCTTTCAATTTCGTGCTTGCGAATCGCTCGATAGCTCAGGCGCATCTAGATATATTTAGGTATATAATGTATTTTGATAATAGACTCCCGTTTAGAGACTTTCGAAATGCTCTCTCAGTTTTATAGTGCCATAAACATACGTGAGGCAAAGTCAAAGAAGTATCGATTATACGGACTTTTTAATGCTTGTGTGTGTGTGTGTGTGTGTGTGTGTGTGTGTGTGTGTGTGTGTGTATTGAGACTGCAATTTAGTTTTGACATTACATTTTTTTAATAATGAAAAATTGCCCAATAAATTATTGCCCAACCAGACCTTTTGCGAAATTTGCATTTAAATAAGAAAACTTTGAATGCGCTCTAACGAGAAAATTATTATGGCAATTATGCGCATTTCGTCAAAAAGAGCTCAATTATTTTTGTATACGTATACGAATCTATATACATTTATTCAAATTAAATACTTATTATTTACGATTTCGGGATGAATTTCGCAGCGCAGCGGGAAAAACCTTAACAAATTTGTATTATTTTTTTTTTGGCAAAGTGAAGCTCAACATAACTATCCTGTTCAGTGTAACTTACCATGTGTTTTTTTTTTTTTTGTTGCAAAGTTTATATAGAATTTAGTTACTAAAAATAACAAAAAGTTTCTTTATTATTCTCTCGTTCGTTTAATTTGCTAATTATGTCATGTCTCTATTACTCCGACTATTCCTCTTATTTAATTAACTGGCTAAATAAGTTAAAATTTAACATTACATTTTGCCGAGCGAAAACAGAACTTTTAATTAATAACATGATAAATGCTCAAACTGGTAATTTTCTTTAATTACGCTAATGTAACCGCGCTTATCCATAGTATCATTCAGTATTATAATGTTATCAAAATTTATGATCTTATGCATTGATAACAGTACACGGAGCAGGCAATGCTCTTTTAATGCGCTGCAATTTTCCAAGAGAAATTCATGTGGCTTTATAACAATGCAACATTTATACACTCGTATGTCTGTATAGTGAAAGTGTTTGTCGAACGATCATGCACGCACGTCGAAGCACATATATAAACTCATATAATCAAAGAATTTTATATATATATATATATGTAGAAATGATTGCGCGTAAAATTACGTAAGAACGCAAAGGCATATAAGAAATGCCATTATTATTTGTAAAAATTTCTAATTAAATATCCATGTATCAATGAATAAGCAGAGAGAAAAAAAGATAAGGTCAGGAAAAAAAGGAACGGACGAAACGTTGCTCCTCGCGAACGATTTCCACAACCGTTCTCCCCCCCCCCCTCAACATATTATTATAGAGCTTGTAATATAGTCCGGATTGTGTATTATCACTGCCGGCGCTTTTCAACTCCCACGGGTGCGCACGTGAGCAATAATTTTTGATATCGAAGTACGTTTCACGATTGGATATATATGCGTGTTCGAAAACGTCAGCGGGTAGGATAAAGAATCAGAGATAATCAACGTGGTGTTTAGCTGCAGTGTACATTCATATATGTATGTATATATATATATATATATATATATATATATATATATATATATATATATCTGCAAGGGCCGTTTAACACGAGTTGTTGCCTTACTTTTAACATTATTGCAGAGAGCGGAAAACAATAATTCGGTCGAGAGCGGTACTGAGGGCATACGAATATCATACATATACATATATATCTATAACATAATAAACAGAACGTTGGAAAAAATTGATAGTTGCGGCGGGCGCGGCGTGTGCAAATCCCAGCGAGCTCGGCGCATGATATAATATTGTCGAAACAAAATCTAGATAACAATCCTGGTACACACACACACACACACACACACACACACACACACACACACACACACACACACACATATATATATATATAAACTGGCAGATGCATATATGTACGTACACATATCTACATATGCATACAGGTGCGCGCACGCGAAAAGCCATTAAAATTCATAGTTGATGAAACTAAACTTCTCCCCCACCCCTTCCCCGATCTCGCATTCTTTCTCTCTCTCTCTCTCTCGCTCACTATTCTGAAATCGTGGAAGGCAATCCGCGCGCGTAGCGGCTGTAACCTACATTACTCGTTTAAGTAGATACCCATCAGGCACGGCAAGACACATGTCATTAGATGGCCTGATGCATCCGGCTTGCGTAACGGCGAGCCAGTTTTTCGCGGGAAGGGGGAGAGCTCACCGCCCCCTACCCCCTTCTGCCACAACTTGTTTCGGTGAATTCACAGCCATCTACGGAGAAGAGTGCCAACTGAGGAACATCTTTGCTGTGGTGAATACAGCGAGAGACAGAGAGAGAGAGAGAGAGAGAGAGAGAGAGAGAGAGAGAGAGAGATATGGATATGCTTTGCGCGTGGCGAGATTGACAGGAAAATAGAGAGATTGATATATAGATCTAGAGCTTATCTGGACTAAGGACTGGTAAGTCAATCTAGGCTTATATAATAGTAAATGGATTAAAAATGTCCATAAAAATGATACTAAATAATTTTTGCACGAAAATCCTTACTTTAAATAATAGACAAGAACCAAATGTAGTAGTTAAATAAAGTTTTAATGAATCAAGTACAATAAAAAAGTATATCTTTCAAGATATACTACTGTGAACGAATATGAGTAAGACTTTTTAATGGAAACTTTTTAATGGAAACCCAGTTTTATCGATTCAGGCAAATGTTTTTATTTTTAAATTGGCAGTACTTTCAGAGTTATCTGTGCCAAATTTCACGCAATTATCTTCATTTGTCATATAGTTACGCTTGTGTTTCGTGAACAAAGAAAAGTTGTCTCTTCGGTTCTTGCAATGGCTGAAATTCTTCAACAAAGAAGCAGCATTAAAATTTGTTCGCGAATGAAATATCGCCCGCCGAAACGTTCGGAATGTTGCAGAAGGCCTTGGGTGAGAAGTCAATGTCAAGAGCAACTGTTTTTAATTGGCACAAATTGTTCAAAGAAGGTGGACAACGCGTTGAAGACGACCAAGAGCATCTCCTGATGGGCTACACGTCGACAAAATCAAAGAATTGTTTCTGCAAAATCTTCGATTGACTACTAGAGCGCTTGCTGATAATGTTGGAAATACAGATGGGTCAGCCAACACCATTTTGAGACATTTTGTGCCTGAAAAGAGTGAAATCTCGATTGGTGCCAAAAACACTCAATTTTTTTTTTGGAAAAAAAGCGTCGCGTCGAGGTCTGTGAAACGATGCTTTCAGATTATCAGGACAAGATGGAACGAATAGTAACTGGAGATGAGAGTTCGGGGACACGGTTTTGATTCCGATCGAAGAAATAAAAGCCGAATCGACGAAGGAACTGATGGGCATCCCGGAATACGAGTACAAAAAATGTTTTGAAAATTGGATAAAGCGTTGGCATAGTTGCATTACATCCGGCGGGGGGGGGGTTATTTTGAAGGGAAGATGAATTAAATTTCGAAGAATAAATAAAGATTTCAAAAGTTATAAATAATGTTTTACTCATATTTGTACACAGTAGTATACATATACGTGTAGATGATCATACTATACACGTTACGCACCAAGGTAGAGCGGATCGTAATGTTACGTTTCAGTATTAACAAAACGATCGTATATATAGGCATGTTAATCGATTTAAGCAGCACCACGGACGCTTAACATTCTTACGTATCTCGCGAGGAATAACCTTCCGTTAAACGTGGCGTCGCATTAATGAAAGAATACCGCAGAATGCGTTAATGCGTTAGTGCCTGAAACTTAATCAGATCCCGGCACATGGTATCACCCTTTGAGCACTGCTTCCCTGTTATCAGTATATCCTGAGAATGAAACTTCTCAACAAAAAAAAGAAAATAAATAAATAAATAAATAAATAAACAAACGCGATGCTCCCGATGTTCATCGGGCCGCGGTAGTCGCAGCGACTATAAAGTCGGCCCCAAGAGATCACGATCGAGATTACAATTATATATACGGTAGAGATAACGCTGGACGCCGTACATGCACGGGGCGACGTGGTTAATATTTTTTAAGCTCGTCGCGGCCGAGACGAGAAGGCGCGGCGTTCTCGCGTCTCGGAAATTTCAAGAGGCGCTCCCGCCGACAGATGGGAATAGTCGGGATAATCGAGATTTTCGAAGGAAAGGTAAAAGAATACACGGAAATAATGGGAATATATATATATATATATATATATATATATATATATATATATAATGGGAAATGATGGTAATTGACGAATTATCGTGGTTTTTCGAAAATTTTTCAAGCAAGTTGCTTTGAATCTTCAAAGAATTGCAATGGTATATGTGGCATTGTCTTTAGCCGGACTTCAGTATTCATGACATAAATATAGAACGAAGGAGCTGTGATTCGATTCAATTTTGATTTACAATTATTTAACCACACTGCTGACTACCGTCTGATGTCCAGAGACGTAAATTATTCCAATACGTCTAATCATGCATCATTAGCTCATAATTAGAAAATTGCACAAATAAGTATCCTCTCGTAATAAATAACTTTCATAAATCACAAATATCCGGTATCATAAATCCTCAAGCATTAATTGTAGAAAAATAACTAGATTTAGATAAAAAAAAATATATACAAGGAACAATGATGCTTTAATTATAAGAAGGAATAAATAATAATTTCATTAATTTTCAAACGCGTGACTAAACCAACTGCCGCTCGAGCAGCTTCGCTTATACAATCACAAGATATAAAAGAGCAGCGACGGAACAATCTCTCGTTACCGCTTCAGATATTCCAATCATCGAAGACAGAGAGAGAGAGAGAGAGAGAGAGAGAGAGAGAGAGCGAGAGAAAGGAGGGTAAGCAGTTGTTATAAGACATAAGCAATAATCGCAGGTATAACGTACGCACGTATTGCAACCCCCTCCCTGCACCCTTAGATGTGCCTTCGTTAGAAATAGACGCATCCCTCCAACCGACTCTCTCTCTCTCTCTCTCTCTCTCTCTCTCTCTAACGAGCCATAGTTCGCCCTCTCGCGCAGTTCCATAAATCAGGCCGACAGACGCGATTTATCTTAATTCCGCATCTATACGAGGCGCGGCGCGCTCGCGAGCGCGCCACACGTGTACGCGCGAGCCGTGCGCCGCGACCTCGCGACGTCCGCGCCCCGAAAAGAACGCGCGGCTGTATTATGGGCCTACGGATTATCATCGTTAAATCGTAGAAAAATCCTATATCTCGACGAGTTCGTTTTTTGTTTGCTTATTTTCCGTTTCTTTTTTTTTTTTTTTTGTTTTGTTTACAAATCGAGACTTTAGTAAAAAGTTTAATTGGATGATTTTGCAGTTCGATCTTTATGTCTGCAAGCAATTTAAATTATAGGCAATCACTCGGATTTAACGGTGACGTAACGAAAAATTCACGGCCCTTCTATTAAAATGTTATTAAAATAAAAGATTATTTCGACTAACGATTAATGTTGAAAGAGGAGGAAGAAATTTTTTTTCTCTCTTTCTCTTTCGAACTATCAACAATCGAGAATGAATAAAATAAAAATTTCACAGGCAATATATTTACAAATATCCCGCGTAAAAAATAAAAAAAAAAAAAATATCGAATTTTGTGACAATAAATCCAAATCTGAATTTGTAATATGCTTTAAAAGTTTGACTTTTATGGCTTCGTTATTCATGCGAAGCATGGAAAATATGAATTTTAAAAAGTTTTACACTTTACCGAAGGCGAAGTCGGAATAAAATTGCTGGAAAAGATAAAAAAAAAAAGAAGAGGGAAGATTTTAACGAATAAATATGGATTAAGTAAATTTTCGAAATTTGCATTTTTCTTTCATTCAATTTTAATATTCAAATTAAAGGAATTGTAAATTAAAGTAAATGATGAGTGGTTATTGTGTCCAAAAAAAAAGTGAGAAAAGAATTTGATCTGTATAAATAAAGATTGCACGGATAATCATTCTCGAAATAAATCAGAGGTCGCAAATTATTATTCCGTGGACTATTATTATTTAAATAAATATTTTATGATAATTTTTAGAAATGAAAAAAATACTGTAAAAAATTCAAGAAAATTGCGAAATAAATTTGATTTATCGGTTTTATCTTAAAGTTTTAATACTTTAAAAAACTGAATGTAACATTTTAAAGTATGAGTTCATGTGTGTGTGTGTGTGTGTGTGTGTGTGTGTGTGTGTGTACGTGCCCATTTTCAATCAATTTCACGGAGATTCAAAACCTGTTTCTGCAACGCTCTTACGAGTTTCTTGCTAAGAAATAAAATATATACAATATGAAATAATATCAAATCGATAAATCCGATCGTAAAATTATAGATAGGGCCCTCCAATAACGCCCGTACACTTTTTATTTACAATTTTCTCATTTTCTACATATAATCTATGCGATATAGCAGATTTAACAATAACAAAAAAAAAAAACAGTGCCAACGAGTATTTTATAAACAACAATGCTATTTATAGGTGAGATCAGTGTATATAATTAAAAAAAATTCTATATACGCATAAATCACGGCGATAATATCGAGGATTGAAATGAAACTTTTTACTGTATCCTCGTTCAATTCTTTAGCTTTTTTTTTTTTTTGTTAACCTTTGCGTACCATCGACATACAGGAAAAATAGATTCGCGTATACAAAGTATTTCATAATTGCGCGAAAATCGTCAATTATCCGAGAGCAAACCTCTTCTTCGATCGGTCGATACCCTCACCGCGCAGAGTACAGTTCGTAAACGTATTGCGCGAGCAATACCGGCGCGGCCTTTATGATACGCCGGTGAAAGAGTGGCGAGGCGGCAGGGGGGGGTGCGAGGCGGCGGCGGCGTCAGGAAGCAACCACAGTCCTCGAATTATCCTCGAGCACGCTCGATTGATTTAAAACGAAACGCGAGCGAAGCTGAACAAGGGGCACCGGGCCCGCGCGATTATCGCCCTGAGGAAAACGCAGGGGCCGACTTGTGGAGGTCGAATTAAGCGCTCGACGGGCCGCCCGATTCGTTTTCCACCTTCCTCGCGCCCCCGTCCATCCGGCACTCGCCCCCCCCCCTCTACCGGGCTTACCTACCGTCGGAGGGAGGAGGGAGAGGAGACTCGCCGCCACCCCCGCGGGCCAGGCCGAGCGATCGTGATTTACGCCGAGCTTTTCGCCGTCTCTTAACAAAGATCAAGCGAGCGGATTAGCCCTACGAGTTGGCCGTAAATCAAATTGGCTCTCTCTTTGAGGAACTCATTATCGGCCTGCGCGTAGAATGGCGCGGCGGTTCGGGGAAGAGAGGAAGGATCATGGACGCCCCTCCCCCCCCCCCACGCTCTACCTGTCTTTCTCTGGATCGATCGAGAAACTGTCGCGCGAAAAATATTGCCGTATCTATAATATGCAAACGTCGCGACCGTTTGCGAAAGAACAGCAGAAGAGATCGCGCACGGAGTAATTTCTTTACACGACGTTGGCTCACACGCTGATTCGCGGTGTTCGATTATGCGCGCGCATCGATACACACACACGCACGCACACACACACACACACACACACACACACACACACACAACTGATGCCGCAGGGTTTCTTTCGTTGGTCGTGCAAGCGGAAATGCTTGAATAATTTTTGAATTTTCGGGAAAAATATATTACGGAGTTTCGTTTACCTAGTGTTGTTCGCGCGCTTCGAATATTCCGAAGCGCTTTGAGGTTCGAAATATCGAAGAAAGGTTTCAGTCGTGTAATTCATATAATGCCAAGACTCAAGTTTTTACCTTCAATTTAATACTTTTGCCCCCATCCTCCTCGCGGAAATAATCGATATACATATATAGGCGACGTTTCACAATTGTTTCCCCTGTTACAAATGTAATGCAATGCAACCTTACACGTTGCCTTAAAGTATTTTTTGTATTTTACGGGATACAAAATAAACATATGCTCGGTTCATAAATAATTTAAAAAGCGAGAAGCTTAATTCATCTGTATATCATATTATTTAAGCATGTGTTTTGTCCGTCACAACTCCTCGTGATACGTGCAGAATTTAGATATTTGCGCGTTTACCTATTAACAACATTAAACGATAATTTATACCTTAAGAATATTTACGTGAAAATGTATATTTTTGCTTTTATCAATTGTGTATTACGTTAGTAATGCCTGTAAAGGGGATCGATGCAACTTTCCACCGAAACGTTGCATTATTCATCAGCTATTATGCCGTGTCCATTTTTTATTATTTTGTTACACGTGAAATTTCACCGTCGACGTAAAATGGCGGCGTTCTTACTAGACATTTCATTTTCTTTACACCTGCGTCGTATCTCAATCGCCGCTTATTTGTCTGAAATCAATTTCCAGAAATATAGCCGCTCGTTGCCCAAATGTAATATGGCAATCTTTCTGCATAGGAATAAACACGGCTATATGAATCCAGAACGAATCATATGCGCAGCTAATTTCCTCCCGCGCGGTTTTGCGAATTTTCGCGATAAATCACTCTTGATTGGCCGTCGGGATTGCGTTTTAAAAATGTAATATTCGCATATCCCGCGCGGCCGCGATCATATTATTCGCAATATCAAATCTACGTATGCACGTGAGAAGATCGTGAGAAGATACGAGGGCACATTCGTAACTGCCCGGCCCGACTGGCAATTTATTCTTTTGTATATATATATATACATCGAATCGATATTTATTAATAAACGAAATTAATTCACGTGAATTTATTAAACGTGATTTATTGATAATATCGCGTTTAACGCAACCCCCCTCTCCCGAACCATCCACCGTCCCACTATAGAATTTTCGTACGAGTCGCGCCATAAATCACGATCTATGGCATATTTCTATTTTTACCCGCTCTAAAGTTATTTTCTTTAATAATAAATCCAGGGGACTTCTGATGCCTGGCAGAAGTTCCTCCTCGCGCCCGATCGTCTCCGATCTCTTGCGGATCTTACGTAACGGGACGAGGCCGCTCTTATTGTCATCGCTTGAAAATCCTTGCCCAGAAGGACCACGCTTTAGCGCCACGCAGCAGCAGCAAAGAGAGAGAGAGAGAGAGAGAGAGAGAGAGGGGGGGAGCCGCGTTCCCGTAAATTAATACAGAAATCGCGATGGGGCGAGAAAACCGCTGTTATACACCTTGTAATTTTTCGGCGCAACGATCGTTGAGGGGCGCGATCCCGGCAAGAAGACGCGGGCCGTTAAGCCCACTTTTCCACATAGCTGTGTGTGTATATATATATATATATATATAGAAGCGGGGTACGCGGAAAGGAGAAAACTCATTTCACACAACTTCAGACATCCAATTTACGGTATATTTACGATTCAATTCAAAAACTTTCCTCCTGTCCTCCAGCCTGTCCCCACCCCGCCGCTCCCATTTTCCGAGCTGGCCCGCCGCTGCTTTTCCTTTTTTTCCCCGCTTCCTCTATCTTACTTTTTCTTTTTCGTAAATCATACCTTATGCACTTTTCTCAAACCCCGCCCTCGTTTTCCAACGTTTCTCTCCGCGTGCTTTTTCCGCATCCTTACGAACGTTTCTCGCAATACTCTTTGGGGGAAAAGCGCGCGACGGCCCGAGGAAATAAGCAAGGGCCCGTACGGGCGAGAAAAACAGAGCAAAGGAGGGGGGCGATGAGGTGGAGGAGGAGGAGGAGGAGGAGGAGGAGGCGAAATGCAGAAATAAAGAGGATAAGAAAAAGGGGAATTCGCGAGCTGCTGCTGCTGCTGCTGCTGCTGCTGCTGCTGCAGTGATTTAACGAGAATCGTTATTGCGCAATTTATTCCAAGTTTCTCGCGAAACGATTATGGTGGCCCGTTTCGAGGTGCTTCCGCCCTCCCTCCCGCCCCCGGAGCCCTTTAACGTCCCAAGTATACTCCCTCTCTCCCACCCTTCCTCCCCGCGCCGGATCTTTGACTCTTCTTCGTTTCGTTATCTCGCTCGACCCCGCGTCCCATGTTTCGCGCGTATATTCGTACACGCACAGGCGCAAAAGCCGCGGAGAGGCGGGCGCCTTTTTTTTTTTTGTTTTCTTAACGAAAATTCAAGTTTACGGCTTATTGTGTCCGTACAGCGGATGGGATCTTCGGGCTCGCGACTCTGTCGACGAGGAGGGCGGGGGGGGGGGGGTGAAGAGTTGGAAAAATCGGCGAATTCGCGCGGAGCCTCGTCGCCAAATTGATTTGTAACGGGGCTTTGAAGGGAATTTTTTCGAAGCCCGTGTAATAATCCCGCGATTTTTTTGTCGTCGTCGTTGTTGTTGTTCTTGTTGATTGTGATCTGCGCAGAGCTCTTTGGAGGATTTTCGGGGATGATGCGAGGTATACATACATACATAGATACATACATACATATATACATATATATATATATATATATATATATATATATATATATATGCGCCATAGCGCCCTGTAACGTACGACATAGATTTAAGGATTTTAGAGCGCGACACTGGTTTTCGTTTTTTGGTACGCCGATATTAGAAAGGTTAATTAAAGGATTTCTTACGAAACTGAAATTCCTTCCATCCGCCGATTTATCGAACGACGCGACGAATGTGATTGACATCGCGACCGAAAGCGAAAGAGAAAAACACGAATATAAATATATTTGTCAATTTATTTTAATAAGATTTTGAAATTACAATATTAAAATAACGAGTTATGCTAATGGCCGCTCTTGACAAGTGAAAGCTTTTTGAAAAATTTTATTTCAATTATTTTTTTTTTTATTTATTTTTTTTTTTAATTTAATGATTTATCACGGAAATTGTACGCTGAAAAATAACTATATAAAATAAAACTGGAAAATTGCAAATATTTGCACCGATATTTTCGAACCGTTCAAAATGCAAATGCAAAATTAGTCGATCTAAGGTTTTCGTTTTTCTTTTTTTTGTTTGATGTAACGGGCGTGAATATATATATGTATATATATATATATATATATATATATATATATATATACGCCAACATTTTGGAATAATTATATAAAACGTGATTTACAATTTAATAATGATCTTAAGTATACTTCGACTTATATTTTACGTATACGAGCAATTTAAGATTATTTTAAAAGCCTCGGTCGGAGAAAGAAAAAAAGTTAATCGCACCGTTCATTGGCTACAGTCAATAATAATTAATATATGTATATATACGGACACGTACGTGAACGTACGGTTGCATACGTATTGATACTTACGCGTTGATCCAGTCAGGACAGATCGCGGGATAAATTAGCAAGAAAATCCAGTTTATCGTGTACTCACCTGAAACAAATAATTATTATTAATGACGCAGCAATGATGGCAGTTTAATTGTCGGGCTTAAAATAAATTTAATTAGTTTTTCCTCATCCCGATGTAAAATAAATCTTGGCAATAATAGAGGCGGCATCAACTGCGCGGTTAACGATGTCTTTACTCAAATACAAAGTTATTCAGGAATTATGCAAATAATTTGTAAACCTGCTCGCTATCTTTCTCCCTCCCCCAGTCTCTTTCTCTCTTTCTCTTACTTCATACAAATGTATTTAAAAGCCAAATGGATTATTAAAAGAAAAAAAAAATTATATATACACGTATATAGTGATCCGCGCCGCGAATTTATTTTAATTAGTGTATTTTACATTTGAAAGTTTTAATGGTGAAAGTTCTCGTTTACTTCCAGTTCACATCCTTTGATGTTTTAGTGTAATTGAGGAAAGGGGAGGGAGGGGAGGCTCCTCTTAAAACGAATATTTTACTTTTTTAGAGAGATAAAAACATTAATTCTTATCGAACGATTTTAACGACTCGTTTAATGCCGCTTGGTCTGCCCGGGGTTAAAAAAGTACAACAAGGCAGAGAGGCAACTCTGTTATTTCAAAGGGTTATATATATATATATAATATGTAAATGCGCACCACAGAGGAGCTTTTATTGTTGAGTTAGAATGATATATATCGCTGTAATTTTGCATTTCTTTGCAACCAATATTGATTATATCAAATCGCGACCATTGATTATTTCAATGAAATTACTTAAGTTGAAGTCTACACACACACACACACACACACACACAGCCATTGTCATTTGTCATACCTGGGAAGCTGTGAGAATTGAGTGTAGTATTTAGCTTATACAATATCTCTTTTGTCGCCTCCCTCCCCACCTCTGTCACTCTTTCTTCCTCTGTCTTTAGTCGTTAAAGAAACACAGCAAAAAACTAGTGCTTCTCCCGACGCTCGCGCGTAAATACGCTCCCTTAATTTTTCTCATTTAATCGAGAAGGACAACTGCAAAAAGTAACTGTAAATTACAGTTGAATCCACTTTCACCCCCTACCGTTGTAATTTCAATTGAAATATCTACTGACTAGTGTTAGTTCCTCTTCTGATCCTTCTTTCTTTCAGTTCCCACGACTTATTTCTCCCTTTCTCTCTCTCTCTCTCTCTCTCTCTCTCTCTCTTGTTCTAAATTACTTACCGTGATGATGGAGAAGAAAGCAGATACATAAAGGAAAACATGTATCCTTGCGGCGAAATAAATATCAATCTACTGTTTTTGTTTTGACCTCGGGGTATTATACCATTTCATACAAATATATATATATATATATATATATATATATATATATATATATATTGAATATGCAAAGTACGTAATTTCGAATGTTATATATATATATATATATATATATATATATATATATATATATGTAATGACTGACTTTTCAATTTTCGGATTGGGAGCAGTGGAAAAATTCTGCGTTAATAACAGCGTTATTTGGAACGGTTTACAATTCACGCTGATGGGAAAGGCTGTATTGAGTATATACATATACAGTATATATCTATATAGGATGTGGAGCGAGTTTTGCCGCGAATGCGTTACCCGTAAATCAATCAACGTCGAAAAATATCAGAGTTGGCTTGAAACTATATAACGTACAAAGGCGCTTTGGGATTGAAGATGGAAGGTTGGGGGGGGGGGGCGAAGTATTTTTTCTCTGCCATCAACGTTTGAGCGCATTTATCTTTTTCACGGAACTTTTGTTAAACTCCGTTAATTTTCTTTCTTCTTTTTTAATGGATTTCCAGCCATTTATTTGTGTAATGTCAAGTGAATTTAAATTACAAAAACCACAAGAAGCAAATACGCCTTGAAAAGTAATTCATTGATTTTTTTCAGGTTCTCCATTCTATATGCTGGGTATAAAAATGGTAACGATACTCCTGTATAGTTTTTCAGAATCGGATTTTATTTAAAAAACTTTTTTCATAAAGAGGTTATTAAGGGTTTCTGCGAAGGAATGAACTGATAATTTTCAGTTTCAAAAGGTTATTTTATGATTCGTTGGTATCTTGATGCTCTCCTATTAACATATTCATTAAAGAAACGTGTTTCACGTAAGAGTCTTTTTGAATTTATCGAAGATATGTTTTTATAATATGTATACTTTAATCTTAGCTGTGATTATGCTTGAAGATCAGTTGTAGCTTCACTTTTAAAGAAACGAATAGAAAATGAGACTCTTATGACCTCGGGAGACCAAAAGGTTTCACATCTGCTGTGGAACCTAATGACACAATTTTTCGTTCCCTCCGAATCGAGGGTCGAAGACAGGAATTCCAATTGAATATAATGAAAGTTGATCTTCGAAACAGATTTCAGGCTTATAATCAAGATCCTCAGTTAATTCCTTTAACCAAACACTAATTTTACATGTATCTTTTTTCTTTAGAGTTATTTTAGAGGTATCTTACATTGTTACATTTATATAAAAGAAAAATACAACAGTCTGTTAGTAAGTATACTTACATATGTACATCAAAGCACAAACTACTATATAAGAATATCCAATTGAATGAATATAAATGAAAGCAACAATAAAGGCTCTTTTTTAAAAGAAAGTATACCTCTCTTACCGCGTGAAAAATTATTAACAAAATAGAAAAAACAAAAATATGAATACTTTACAAAAGGACAGAGTGAGATTTTTCACTCTTAGAATTATTAGACAAAGACTACATGTTGGCTTGCATTCGAGTCTCAAAATGGCAATTCCGATAAAAAATTCCTGACACCAAAATTCGGATCCGCGACATCCCTGAAAAATATCCCCCCCCCCCCCGAGACGCCCAGGGAACCACTAATTACACACACACACGCACACACAGACGCAGGTACGCGCGCGAGCATACATACACGAAAACGTGTCCAGCAGCGGCCCCCCTTTCCGCGGACGATGCGAAACATGTCAATTAAAAAAGAGCCGGAGTCGGGACTGGACCTCGGGATATATATATATATATATATATCCATTTTTGCCAGTGTGTGCGCGCATGCGCGCACCCCTAATTAATTTATATGAAACGCTCTTTGAGTTTGATTAGTCGATTCGCGGTGGCGGCGGCGGAACTTCAACGGTCGGGGACCACCGGTTGCGCCGCTCGCGGACCACCTCGGAGATGAAGGCATAATAAAGGAGAGGCAAGAGAGGGGGGGAGAGAGAGAGAGAGAGAGAGAGAGAGATCGGGAGAGGTGGACGGAGTTTTAGCCGGCGGATCGATCGATCGACGGACGTCAAGCCGGTGATCGATCCATCGATCGGTCAATCTGCGTTCCAGTCCGGCGGCGGTACAAGACCGCGGACCTAATTAAGGGGTGGCTCTCTCCTTTATCTCTCTCCCTTTAAGCCGGCGGCGCGCGGGCGGCCGGTCCGGCAGTAATGAATATGTCACGGGCCGGCTTTTGCCCGGTTAAAAAGAACGCAGCGCGCGGGGGCAATGCGCGGGGAGGGGTGGTTGGTAAATAAAGAGAGAGAGAGAGAGAGAGAGAGAGAGAGAGAGAGAGAGAGAAAGAGCGAGAAGGGGGGATGAAGAGAAGGAAACACGCGCTCCACCCCGGTGGTTGAAAATCAACTGGTCGTTGCTACTGATGCAATAACGATAAAAATATCTTTCTTTACAGGCAACTTGTTCTTTTTTCCTGTATTCATTATATGACACTTCAATGCTTGTGCAATATATTACAGTACGTATATTAACGATCGATCGTTCGATAAACCATTTCTATTATTGACGAAGTAGTTGCGCGTCAGACAAAAGTTCTATCATAACATACGGATACTGTCCTAAGGCAAAGAGTTATAAGTTACAGACGATTTCATGATATATTTTATACCTTTACCAAACATTAATGGAAAAAATGTAGCGTTGGAATGGAAGGAGAATCATTATATATATATATATATATATATATATATATATAATGTTGTGTTAGATAGTCGTGCATTATTAGCAGGCCTGATTCGCCGCGATGCTTTTAAAGCACTATAATAAAACGGGAAACGAAAGAAATTTTGCTTTCCCCCACTATGTCGGGGGAAGCGGCGAGGGCGGCGTTTAGACAGACAATGACATCTATCTCGGAAACTTTTTTAATCGAAACTTCGGAAATTGAGAGAATTGTCTGTCAAAAGCAGGATAACAAAAAAAAAAAAAAGAAACAAAGAAGAAAGCGCTTTGTTTTCCCTCCTTTGCGCAGTCTTATAAAATCTTTTCACGATAATTGATTGGTTGAGCCATTGTTGAAACTATCTCGTATAATAAAGACGAAGTTTCGACAACAAGGATTTCGATAACGGCCCCCTGTCGCCTTGTGATTTATTCGCGATATTATAGAATGGACGTGAAATCGAGTTTATCAAACGCTCTGATTTCTAATAAAAAAAAAAAAAAAAAATAATACAAAATTAATCGTGTCGAATTGCCGTGAATCGGGAAACACGTCAGTTAGCGTGGACAAGAAATTCCATTATCTAGTAAAAAAAAAACTATTCAGAAAATACCACGGTCTATTCATAATACGTCGTATCTACACGATTATACGGTTTGAACAATGCTACAATAGAGAAATGATGTATTTAGCATTATAAGAAGCTGTATACTCTATATTTCAAAATTGGGTTGTACATGATTATGCACGGAAAGAAGGTGAATAAGGTAAATGAATCTTTATATATTTTTGTGTAAAATGACACCGACAAAGGCAGGGATAATACGACTATTTATCAAAAATATATATTAAATATACTAAGTATATTTCACAATTGTTATAGGGATTTAAAATTATTTAGAATTTTAGAAGATTTATAAATTTAATATTATGGAATTACCATGTTATATTTTCAGGTAGCTATAAGACTTTCTTTTATATATATATATGCATACTTTCTTTTTTCTTACCAGCTCTCTATGAAAAGCTAATACAAATCTTTGCTAAATATTTTTTCGGGTTTCAAAAAAACAAAAAAAAAAACTGGAATAAATAAATAATATCTGCTTTTGAAGCAGTCAATTTAAATAATCTTGAAGCGAGTGAAAATTGATCTAAAACAAATAAAAAAGACAATTTCGTCAGTTCATTCTACGCAATGGAGTTACGATCGGGAGTAATTTCATTGAATTTTTCAACATCAAACGCTGCAGCTGTGACGTGTAAATTTCGATCCAAATGAAACTTTTTCATTTATTTTTAGTCGACCACCGAGCCGATTGCCCGTCCGAATCGCGCTTTATCGAACATAAAATACAACCGAGCGTCACCATTATTATTCTTTATCTATGATCATTATTTCTAAATTAGCGCGACTTAATGCTTTCTCTTTTAATTAAAGATTTACCTTCTCCACTGCAAAAGTCCTCCCTCCCCCTACCCCTCTCCCTGCCGTCCCCCATTATCATTTTCCTTGGCAATCAGCGTAATTTAAGATATTAGAAAATCAAGTCGAAATGCCGTTACAGGAGAGGCAAATTGCTAGAAAATAGTGAGAATGTAAAACAACTTTACGACTTCGTGAAACATAATACCTTCACGTGCTGTAGCGGGAATTATATTAAAACTTTCTGGAAACTAAATTTTATTAAAATACGAGCGAGGATGCGAGCGGGCAGAGAGAGAGAGAGAGAGAGAGAGAGAGGGGGGGAGGGTTTACTTGAGACTTTGAATCGGACTTTATGTATTTTCTTGGTACCGGTTCCCTTGATGGAATTTAATAAAACATAACTGAATTTTCGAAATTTCAGCTATTTTTTTCTCTCTTTGTTTCTAAAGGAATTTCGTAAATTAAGACTTTTTCATATATTAATAACTGTTTTCTATAAATATCTTGGGCGACATTAACTGTATCGATAGTGAAGCGGAAACAAGACGACAACGAGAGAGAGAGAGAGAGAGAGAGAGAGAGAGAGAGAGAGAGACAGAGAGTGAAAGAGTAATATAGTTCATAATGTATAACAATGATAATAAAAAAAATAATAGAAACCTTTTCGGCCTCTCTATATAGATTTAAAACTTTGGCACGGGGGTGGGGCGACATTTGTTGTAACATTAAATGGAAGCATTAGTTCAATGTTCAAGGAATACAGTTCCAGTTTCTATACCATAGCGCCATAACGTATACACCAGCAGTAGTTACCGTCGTCGGAATTCCTCCAAAAGACATCGTAAATTCGTCATTGTGCGACTATAAAACTTTTAACGAGCACGATGAATCAGGATAAATCTCTCGGGAGAAATAGAGAAGGACGTATAATAGAGGAAATGGACAAAAATAAAAAAATCATAGTAAAAGGAACCGTGAGTGGGTGGGAGGGAGGGAGAGGCAGAGACAGAGACAGAGAAACAGGGGGCAGGGGAAGGAAAGACAGAGCAAGAGAGAAAGATAGAGGCAGACAGGGGAAGGAAGACGGTATTTACTGCATCTTATGCAATCGTAAAAAGTGTGCATACAAAGGTAAAAAAAGGAGAGGAAGAACGGTTACTCGTAGAAATGGAAATGAGAAAACTTTTAGCTTCAATGTTCATTCCGTTAAGTTAAGAATAAAATCAAACGCTTGTTATATACATTGTCGAAAGCTAACCGCCCGACACACACACACACACACACACACACACACACACACACACACACACACACGTTGATACAATGAATTTTAACGGCGAAGAAAACAGGACCAGGAAGAGAACAATGAAATAATGTTGAACTGGCTTTTAGAAAGTGCTATATTAGGAAAAAGAATAGCTCTGACCCGAAAGATCCTGTCCTCCAGATATAAATGTGAATTAATGCGCGCGAGCTGGAGAGGGCTGAAATGAAAATCCGTATAATTATCGTTTCGCCGCGAGATATCCCGTATATACGCGACCCGCTTAAAAGTGAAATTAATATCTAAACTTTCAGCCTACTTTATTCTGCCGGGAGGAGACCCCCGTTAGGCGAGAGAGAGAGAGAGAGAGAGAGAGAGAGAGAAAAAATTCTATATATTTTCTGACTCCTATCGTCGAGCCATATATATGTATACATTTGTTTTCTTAAAAATTTCGCTGAAACTCGCACAGCTTTACTTTTTGCTTCTATTGGCACTCGAGGCCAGCCGAACTTATAATTCTACATATCCGGTGTACGAGAATCAACGATACGTCCAGTATCAACTGTACCTCAAATATATATATATATATATATATATATATATATATATATATGAAGACTGGCTAATAGAAATGTACCAGTAATACCTGAAAATTATTTCCACAAATGTGGTTTCGACCTAAGATTATTATGTAAGGCTTCGTGAAGAACATCGAACCGTAAAAGTAGCTTTGTTCCGCCGTGCCGTTACGAAATTTTTCGATTTCGTAATATATATTAAGCTAAATGTCTGCAGTTTGAAATAATATTTCTCCTTATAGTGGCGCGAAGATCGGGTAATCCGCCGGTTCGAATTTTGATCGTCAATGGAAATCGGGTTAGACTCATTATAACTCGAATTTCTGAAATATTCACTTCGCAGTAATACTATTGGATTATAAAATTCTCTTTGAATCTGCATAAATTACGGGCTTCAAAGAAATTCTGCTCTATATATATATATATATATATATATATATATATATATATATATATATATATATATATATAAAATCCTATAACTTCTTATCCTGCCTTAATTAAAAAGATTTCGGTCGGGTTTGACAGCAGTTGAAAATAACAATTAAAAAAGTTTAAGAGCAAATGAAATCTGGATTAATAATCGGGTGTCCTAGGTGGATTCGGTAACTGACTGTGTCGATCAGTCGTCATAGGTTCTATGTTAATTTTAAGTAGTCGTTTAATTTTCTCGACACGTAGAAACGAATCATAATGTTGTTCTGAAGTACGGTTTTACATCTTTCACAGATATTCGACAAATTTTATATTCTGATGTTAAATAATTTTTTAGTAATAGAAAAAAGTTTTTATCTGTAAAAAAATATTTTCAATAATGTACCAAGACTTGTTTTGAAATTATCTGAGAAAAAAACCTGATGGCGCGATAGTAAAATCTTATTAGTAAATTCAAGTGAAGAATTCATCTCTCTCTCTCTCTCTCTCTCTCTCTCTAGAATAAATAACACTCTTTCTATAGTATTACATAACATGTGTGTAGTAAGAATGGCGGATTCAAATTAATGAAATTAATCTCGAAGCTTGTTGACTTGAAAAACATTTTGTAATTTAATTATATCATTTTATCACGTTACAATCTTCCCAGAGAATTTGATATTCCTTTTTTATGCACGATTTTGGTCTTATCTTACGATCGGCTGGAATATAAATCGTCCCTTCGTACCGACAAAGAATGAGATCGACGAGACGCTTAAGCGCAAGAGTTCGAAAATATACGCATTAAATATACGCAATTCGAAGAATTTAATTATGACAATTATTTATCGCATAAAATTTTTTCAGTTTCGACAATCCACAATTTCATTTCAGAATTCGGCAATTATTGGAAATTCTCTGATCAGAACAGTAATGAGTGATCATATTCATTATTTCATCTATAGTATGAACAATTGGACTATTGAAAGTCAACTACTTTTATTCAAGTGTATATTATTTATTTATAAAATTAAGTTTGTGAAAATTACATATAATTACAGATCGTTCGCAGAAACCAGATGGTCAAATTACCGAATGATTAGTTTGAATAGTAAATCAGTTAAATACTTGAGTATTTCATCAGCAATTTCGTAAGACCCCTTGTCTTTGTAAAAAGAAAACGGTAATATTGGTGCCAGTTGTAATTCATTTAATTTGCCTAGTGCAAATAATTTCATACCTAAATTGAGCTTAGTGATACAATAGCATTTATGTATAAGAATAGGGTATTAACATTACAATGTAATTTATTTTTGTACCTTTCGAATAACATTCATCGCGTTTCAAACAATAATTTATCAGAAATTACTTTCTCTCCCCCCCCCCTCTCTCTCTCTCTCTCTCTCTCTCGATCTCTCCGTTTGGAACGGAAAAAACAGAAGAGGATGCTGGAGAATTCTTCGGTGCTAAATTAAAAAACTACTTCCACGCATGCATTGTGTTCCACGCGTGCGTTTCCAAATATATATATATATATATATATATATATATATATATATATATATATAACACGGCATGTAACTCATCTTCATAAATCCACGGGCGCTTTAGAAAAGGACACGCCGAGAGCACTTTCCGCGATCGACGAGTGGCGGTTGTACCGTTATTAACCGCGCGTCGCCCGCCAAACGGTAAAACATGAACGAGAATTGCCTCTGATGGACATTGACGAGCTCTGGATTTATGGTTGTGTTTGTGTGTGTACAAGCAACGGTGCTCCAATTTTCGCCGTAAATAAAACGATATAAACTTGCCGAAATCGAACTCGGAAGCGATCGTTACAACCGTTTCTGGTTATATATATACGTATATACATCCATACATACACATATACACGAAGTATAAAGGGATCGCAGCTCGGAATCCGCGCGACAATGAGCCGTGTAATTATCGTGGTAACCCCCCCCCCCTTCCGCACAAGAGCTCCGCTATATATAAATATAATAATCCCGACGATGTCGAGAGACGAGGGAAGCTGGAGGAGGTGGATGAGAGCAATGAAGATCTTCGCTTTTATTCCCTTGTCGTCGGGCCGTTCATTGGATTAATATCCTCATTGGGACTTTGATGAGAGTATATGGATGTCCCATCACGCGATTCCCTTCCGCCGAAACAATTCGAATATAATTTTTCTTCTTTTTCTTTCCTTGGCTTTTATCTTTTTTTATTTCGCGACCACCCAATATTAACAAAGTTTGACAGCTAACTGAAAACTGAAGTTAAAAAAGTTGTGTATGTGTGTGCGCGTGCGCGCGCGCGTGTATGTGACTGTGTGATGCGAAAGTAGATTTTATTGAGTAGAGCGCGTATATAAACTTTTATTGCAAGGATATATTTTTCCAACGATTATATGAACGGGGGAATAAAAGTTTAAAAGAACATTTTCCGAGTTTGTTTAACTTTGGCCATAGTCGCCGACTTGATTTATTTTACAATTAAACTTAAACGAGTATAGTATAGTGAAAGGTCGTCAAATATATATATATATATATATATATATATATATATATATGCACTGTTTGAGAAATAAGTATCTCCCCGCGTTGGCTAACAACACAGGCGCTCCTGATTGATTATGCCGTTACATACAAATGCTAAATAAAATATATATTATTTTCTTATACCCTTTAAATTTTTTTTTTTAAGACACGTTACGAGTGATTTATAATTCGTATATACATAAGTATAATAATGCTGGAAGAAAGCAGACTTCAATATTTATGGTAATTTTATGCGAGGCGCGTGACCGAAATGAAGAATTAAATTAATCCGTAGGAATATAATATATAACCATGTTAACCTTTTAATAATGGAGAAAGTGTGTGCCAACCGTCAAAGGTAAAAGGGGCGGGGCGAGGGAGGGGGGAGGAGTAACAAAGAGACAGAACGGGGTATACGCTTCCGTTTTAATTGCCACAGTCCGGGGTACCGAAAATTACTGAAACTTAGAACGACGTATTATGCTGCAGAACTATTCAGATCGCTATTATTATTATCGTTGTGATTCGGCTACTTCCACGCATTCGCTGTTCGCCAGCTGGCTCGCTTTTTTTTTCTTTTTTTTTTTTTTTTTTTTAAATCACCCATTGTACGTGCGATCGCCGCCAGACGCCCGCACGCGGCACACGTACGCGCAATACGCATAAACGCGGCAATACGCCGAAACGGCGTACTGCTCGCTGCGCAATATCTGTAAATTTTGCGGTAACTCTGCTTCTCGTTCGACTTTCGCGCCCGACCAACGGGCCAACCCTTTGATTTCGCGCATCGCCGCGACCGTGTGGCTGCGATTGTCGCGCGGTATTACAGAGAGCACATAATGAACAACGAACCGAGCCGTCCTATGCGATATATATATATATATGAAAAACCGACATAATCGCGCTTTCTCGCAGATCGAGGCCATAAGGGCTCCAAAGCACGCGTAGATAAACGGATCTTCACCTCTTCCTGTGCTATATTATTTTTCACTTTAAAAATCGCCATACAGACGGATTATCTCTGTAAGAGCTTGCGTTACTTCGAAAGAATTGCCCCCGCGATTCGACGTTACTGAAATCGCCTCTCTCGCTCGGCGACCGCTATGCAAATTTCGCAGTAATTCAGATTGCCTACCGCGTACGGGAGGGACAACAATGAAGTTGGCAGTTGCCATCGGTCTCGGAGCAATAGCGAAAGAAGCGCATCGAATGAAGAAGAATAGGGATCGGGGGGCCCGAGGATTTAGAGGGATAATTTATCAGCATATAAATTCCTTCGAACTTGCGGCTGCAAATATATATAAATACATACATACATACATACATACATACATACATGCATACATACCATACATGCATACCATACATATAACTTATACGTAAACGTGAGATGTGAGAATGCTCCTATTTTGGTCAACCACGAAATTTCGGGTGTCCTGTTTCATAACTTCTTTTCTGTACTTGTATACTGTACCGAGCTGGTGTGACAACTACAAAGTACGCATAAGAATAAACATGCATACACACACACACACACACACACACACACACACACACACACACACACACACACACACACATCTATCAAGCATTGGACTTAATTCTCGGCGTTTTTTTTTATGAAATCAACTGACTATAGAACTAATATTTGATGAATACACCAGGTGTGGAAGCAATAGTTTCATTCAAATATATATGTACTTTACGTTATTAAACGTGAGGGCCAGCATTGTCATGTCAATGTACGAGTCAAGTGCATCAGTTGCAGTCGATAAAGATCTACGGTAAATGTTTCATATTGTATTTTAACCGATAACTTTCCACGCTTTGGAATTGCCAATTTCAATTTGTCATGATGAATCTACGTTTCAAAACCAGTAATGAATCTCTGCAGAAAGCGATGCATAACTATATTCGCAAAAATAATTTATTTGACACCTTTGACATTTTGACATTTCAATGAATTGAGAAGTTTAATCTTCAAAAAGTATTTCGCCTATAAAATATATAGAACATCCGGGTCTAACAAAGCAAACGCGGTTTTGTTCATTTCAAATTGGATTTGTCCGTCCATATAATTTCCATCAACAGGATTTATATTTAAGTAACGACTTATCTTTTGCCTCAAAATAGACCTCCGCTTCTGTTATAATTTCTTCATTCGTGCATAACTTTTTCCCGTCGATTAATATTTTTTTTGTTTTAATGCCAGTAGTCAATGGGAGCCACATCTGGAGAAACGGTATATGCGGAAACAATTCGTAGCTTCATTTATAAAGTTTTGCTATAGTTTTCATTGATTTATAACACATCGTTATAACTTGAAATTAAACACATTTTTTTCTTTGTCATATACGGTGATTTATTTTTATAATTTCGGTATTCAAGCGCTCAAAAGATGTTATATAATATTCACCGATTATAGCATTTCTCTTCACAAGCTCGTTGATGAATGTTAAACCACAGAAATTCCAAAATATTGAGATTATAACCTCTTCAGTTGATTGTTGTGATGTCGGGCATTTTGGACGCGGTGCACCAGTTACTGTTCACTGAGGTTACGATCGTTTTGATTTGAGACTGAAGTGACGAATCAATGTGTCATCCATTGTCATGTATCGACGGAAAAGTTCCAATTCATGGCACTTAAAGAGGTTCAAATACTTCTCAAAATCAAGAATAGGCTACTATTTTTACAGTGAGCAAGTGGGGCATCTATTTTGAACAGAGATTTTTTATGAAAAAATGCCAATGCAATATAAAGCCAATACGTTCTATGAATAACTTTACGATGTCAGATAACTGAAGTAACTTCACGTTTCGATCGTTCAAAATGATTTTGCGAATTTTTTTATGCACTCTGATGTTACGACCTCATTTCAACGTTCACTGTGTTCTGTATCACCCGTACCTCTTACCATCGCCACGTTAGAAGCCAAAAAATCAACGTTTATTATTGTTTCTGATGGAACGGATTCCTCATAATACTTATCAAAATATTGCTTGGCTTGAACAGTATTTTTTTCTATCAAGAAACAGTCTAAAACTGAAACAAGAAATTGTTTGTGAACCGTGGTTTTGAAGATGACAAAATTATAGCCTGACTCTGAGCATAATAATTCAGATACTAATGAATAGATTGTCGTGAAATTTTAAGAGCAAATTACATTAAATTACATAAAATTTTTTGTACACGGGCCGACTGATAGTAGAGAACGAATTGTTGTTATTTGTTGAAAAAACATAATCAAGTGTAGTAAAGTTTGGAAATATTAAAAATTGCTTTTTATTATTCTACTGTAAAAGATGAGTAAGAGTGTTTGAGTGGTATACGCTAATGAAAATGAACGAAAAGAGGTTGATGGTAACCGAGTACCTTTTACGCACTATCATCAAGTAAGTAGAAAAGGGATTAGAAGCAATCGTCGAATTACTATTGGGCAGATTTCCGAGGACAGCGGTACATTATACAAGTTATTTCAGGAAATTTTAACGCATGTTTTACAAATGCGGAATGAAAATTTGTCCCAAAGCTGTTCCATTTCAACTAAAAGTAAGATCTTCAAGACATCACTTAAGAGTCAATAAAGTATATATGGATCTTACACTGGGGCTCACGAATATGGCATCAAAACTAAAGGACTCACTTGTCTATCTGCAATAACCAAACGTCACCAAGAGCAACAAAAGCACGATAAGTTCGATCAAATGTGAAGATTTTTCACTGTGCTTTTCAATTTCCATAAAGAACATTACGTATAAGTTTTACGTCATGTACGTGAAACAATTTGAAAAAGCAACTTCTTTTGTGACGAAATCAGTCACGAGAACTGTAATAGAAAAGCGCACCTACTCATGCTTCAATGCTTGTTTGTCAAACTTTAGGTTAAACATAATACTATATCTATGCTACAACTATAAGGTTCACCGGATGGCCCCTTGAGATTTCTTTCTACAGAAAACCTAGTGAAGTCCTATAAAGGAAGATATTTTGATTGCCTGGATGAGATAAAAATAAAATCGCTGAAGCAGCTGAATTGTGATATTGAAACGTGAATTTCAAAAGTACTTTGAAGATTTGAAAAGCATTGACAGTTGTATTATACCAGAGGAGGGCTCTTTTTAAGCAGATAAAATTGAATCGAATAAATAAATAGTCTATTTGGATAAATAAAAGTCTCGTTAGTTTTTGACTACACTTAGTAGATATAGCATAATTGTAAGCATTGTACGCGTGAATAAGCGAAAATGATTCGTTGATTATGATGGTTTGATTCAGTATGCAATGTGAATGGCCTTAATTCGTAGGAAGAGGCAAATTTGAGAGATTTTAAAATTTTTCATGCAGTTTCTAAATTTCAATATTACGTCTGGACGTAGAAATGCATTGTGCGCAGAAGAGTTATTAAACTAGGAAGAAACAGGGTAAAATTGTTTTTGATTCAATTCGTAAGTATATTCAAGGAGTAGTAACATATTTTGCATAAGATTATACCAGGCAAAGGCTAGTATTGAAAAAAATATGAGAAAATAGTTGAGGCAATGACGGAAGAGAACCAGAGAGAAGGACAGAGAACCGCTGAAAATCAATATTTCAATATCTACACATGCAAATTTGATCTCTTTACATATAGCTTGCGCACTGTGCGTGTTTTTGTCACATTCAATTTACAATACAATCGATTTACTAGTTACTCTTTTTGTCGCGTAACCTATTTGCTTAAAAAAGTCAACTATACAAATACAAATTATTTGTCGGTTAAGTTAAACCTGCAAACAAAGAAAGGCTGGCTTTGAAAGATTAAAATAGAAGGAGTTATTAATGCGTTTATAAATGATCGAAACAAGTCCCTTTTCTAAATAATATAATACATTTGAATAGATTTCTATATAAATAGTTAGAACATAAATTACGAATATTATTTGGTTATCTGCACAAATGAACAAACCAAGGTGATAATAACTTTATTATAGTAGAGTTAAATTTAGAAAGATTGAATTATTATAAGAATCATTAAATCCTTTTACTAGATTATATTGTAACATTTATAAAAAACATAGTATAATTATTTGTAAAGAACTCACTTGCATATGTAAAAAAGCATAGTGGTAAAGCACTATCGGCCATACGAGAGTTATAAATTTAACTTTATTCATAGACACACTCCTTAAAAAGTGATATACTCCAAATAGCAGTTCTTTAATTTTTTTCTGTCATTTTTATCGAAGAATTTACTTCACAATACACTCATATTTCAGTAAGAACTTCTTCATTTGAGACAAAGGTGTTTCCTTGAAGTATTCTTCTGAGGTTGGTAAACAATCAGTAGTCACTGTAGAGTTAAATGTAGAGATTACGAAAAATGTAAAACCTAGTGGAAGTACAAGTCATTTAAATTGATTATTATTTTCATTGGCTTTTTACACGCCGTGCGTCATCCTGGTAACACGTGACTTATTATTTTGAATTTGAGAACCTTCTTTTTTTATTTCTTCACTCTCTTGTCTTATCAAACATCATCTTATACAAAATCGTCACTACAACAGTCTACTTACCAACTGTTCAAACTTATTTGCAATTATTATGGAGATGATTATAGTATTAGTATTTTTAACAAATTTTCAATGCTTAATCAGTGTTGCAAATGAATAAAGTGATTTAAAATTTAGTACTGTATTTACCATTTACAATTACACAAGATAAAGTTTTATTCATTACTATACAATGCATAATGGCAGTCAGTCTAATTTATCTATTTGATCATAGGATGTATTTGTGTCAGTAAAGAATCCTATCCTCCATTGCATCATTTGTGCCGGGCATGTTGTTATCTCATCACAGATGAACGGCTGCTATCAGGAAAATGGTCTATGGCACGAATTGTGATGCTCACACCGAACAAGGATGGTTTTGCTCGAGTGATTTCATTCCATACTCTGACCACAATTCTCATTAGACCTATCGGTAAATTATCCATTTTACCCATTGCACAGTCATAATTCTTATTCTACTTGTACATTCCAGTGATTTTTGAAACGAAATACGCACACAACTATGATAACTATGATTATGAACAGAACGCTATGGACAGTACTTATCTGCCATGCCGTGTCAAACTCATACAAAGTTGACATATCTTCGCCGACCAGCAGGCAATGACGGTAGCATTTTAGCGATCATTTGTCATTCTGTATGAGTAAATACAGATAGTCTAGTTAGTTTCAGCGAATTTTCTTTTCAGACATTTCTCATAAAGCTTAGTCTAGAAAAGAGGAATTTAATCATGCAACGGGGCGCCTTTCATTGTCATTTCAAATATTAAGTATAAACAGTAATAATTTAAGTTCATTAAAGACCAATTCTTCTTTTTAAAATAAAATGTTAAAATAATTGGTACTTTAATGCTTCATATTGTATGATTAAAAAAAAGGATTAACTAAAAGAAGACAGTACATTGCGTTTAATTGTAATTTACGATTCGAACAACTGGCCTTCTGAATTCTTAAGATGATAGTGACCTTATCGATGTCTGCCGATAATAGTGTTAATATCTGTATGATAAGATTATATTACTATGCTCCACTTCAGTAATAACTCTCTTCTTTTGTATTATTTCTTTAAATAGGGAACATAAAAATTAACTTTATACATATTATCGATATTTTTTAAAGTCGAATGAGCTATTTTATATTTAAATATTCAAAAATTAATCCAAAACTGTCCCGGTGAATTTCATTTCCATTTGTTTATACACGCTCCGATAGTTTTGCTTACCGGCTCGGCAGTTTGCGCCGTAGTAAGGATGCATTTGAAAATTTTACAAAGCTACGCGGCAATATTTCTGAAGGTTGCGTTCGCTCGACTTGAGTATATCACCCGGCGTCGCGGTAAAATTTCCCGCACAATATTTCTTCCACGCGGTGAAAATGCCTTTTTATCCCGGCGATATTTGCCTTCACGCGGACTCTCTAGCCTTTGGCGAATTCTCGAACGCACGCGCCCCGTAACACTTTCGGCCGGAGTTGTCATCGGGGCGTAAAGCGATACGATGTAACTTTAACATTTTACACGTGTCGAACGAACTGTTTTATCCTTGTGTAGCCAAGACGTCTCGTTAAAGAGAAAGCAAATAGTGTTCTGTAGACGTTGTTTAAATTTAACTTTCGAACGCTGCGCTCGAGACTTTTATGTAATAAATTTTGAGCGCACGAAAACGAATTTTGCGTTAGTTGTGCATATGAGATTGAGATCGGTGTAATGAGCGTAGAGCGTTAACAAAAAAAAAAATAAATAAATAAATAAAAAATTGCCAGTCACTGCTGCAATTGCTTTGACGTCAATGCAATATTTCTATACTTTATTCTCGAAACCCACTTACACGCGAATATATAGAGCTAAACAGATTTTAGGTTGGCAATTGCGTCAGATAAAATGGCGCGCGCCGTTCCAAAGCAAAAGCAAATCGATTTTAATAAAGTTTTTCCCGTTATGGTATTCATAAAACGAATAATAAAAAAGGAAGTTATTTCCTCAATTTCGCTTTATTGCTCGAATCTAGAATAATATTTGACTTGCCGTAAGAATTAAATACTGTATAAACATGTCTGCGTGATAGAGAGAGAGAGAGAGAGAGAGAGAGAGAGAGAGAGCCACGAGACTCGAGTCTGAAAATAACGTCGTCTTTGCGGGGAGGATCGAAAATAGGAACTATAGATACATATATGTGGAAACGAGAGAGAAAGATAAAGCACGTCCTTTGTTTGCAAAACAATCTATTGTATCTCTCCCGCCGGAGTTTGAAAAATTATATTTATATAACATCGCCTTTGAATGATATTCTCCTTTATAGTCTTATAATATTTTATTTCGCTCCGTTTCTCGATCTAATAATACAAGATGTATACGATATATGTTTCAAGCAAAAGCAAAAGAAAAGGATGAAGAAGTAGAAGAGGAAGAAGAAGAAGAAGAAGAAGAAGAAGAAGAAGAAGAAGAACAAAAATTCTCTCACGAGATATTATGATAATAATAAAGTTACATGGGATCGTGCAATCTTCTTCGAGGTTCTTATATAGCTGCGGAATTAATCGACTCGCGCGGAGTGAAATGGGACAAAATCAAACGAATATTCCCCGGACTATTGCATTCGACGTTATATCGCGCTGAAAGCATACACATGCCAGATGAACATATAGAGGAGTAAAAAGGTTGAATTCTTCGCGCTTCGGTAGACAGAAAATGTACAGCCACAGGCGCGCGCGCACACACACACACACACACACACACACACACACACACACACAGATATATATAGGCGGCGAAGTATCGGCTCGCTCGATCGACACAATGGGAGAAGGGGAGAGGCAGCATCATAACGATTATGTTCTTTCGCTAATTCACCAACATTTTCCGTCAAAATGGCTCTTTAAAATGGAAAAGGGCACATATATTCCATTAAAGCACGCCGTACGTTGGGGCCGGGGACTATTATATACTCGCGTTTGATAGCATACGAAGCGCTCCAAAATAGAAACAATGAGAGAAAGAGTATAGTAGAGGCGCGGTTGCTGTTGGGCGGGGGGAGGGATAGGAGGGGAGAGAGAGAGAGAGAGAGAGAGAGAGAGAGAGAGAGATGGGTCACGTAACAAGTATGTTATATAGGTGTACATGAAGCGCATTATACAGGATATATACACTGTATCACGTGTAAACGGTGGTTTATGCCGAGCACACCGGGTATATGGCACGGAATGAAGTATATACGCTGTATATCTCCTTTATGGCAACCATTAACATATTTTTTGCCCCCCTCATATTACCATACAATAGTAGTGAAAATATTATAAATTATGCCCGTAAATCAAAAGGAAGAGAAAGAGAGAGAGAGAGAGAGAGAGAGAGAGAATGAGAGAGATAGGGAAGGAGGCAGCGGGAGCAAAAAAGGAATTCAGACTAGTTGAGAGAGAGAGAGAGAGAGAGAGAGAGAGAGAGAGAGTTCGCAGAACGATGGGGGGAGGGGGCAGGGAGTCAAGGTAGGGGAAGTCGAAGAGAGGGAGAGGAGGCGAAAGAATTTTGCCTTGTGCAGCTTTGAGTTTTTTTTCATCACATTGCCCTCCCTCCTCTCTCCTTCTATATATATGCCGCCACATATCTCCCTCTCTTTCTTTTTAGCCCCATAATCCAAACCATCGGCTTTTGCCACGCGAATTTGTCTTTAAAAGCCGGCTTTCTTTTTTTCCCTTCTTTTTGCTTTTTCCTCTTGTGTATATATATATATATATATATATATATATATATATATATATATATATATATATATATATATATATATATTGATGCACCTGCATTATGTAAATCGAACGAATGATTAGAAAGTCAAATTCTCCTAAATAGAAATTGGAAAAAAGAGAAATAAGAAGAAGCAGTGCAATTCAGTTCGAAGAAGCATTTCTAGGTATATATACATTTCAACGTTTCCCCTCTTGGCGTTTCGAAAAATTGCTAAAAAAAACTAACAGGTGCCCGAATCGCCGCTTGTCACGCTCATTTCTTTACAATCGTCCGCGCACTAACGTACGATATTACGGAAAATGCTTAAATAAACGAGATGAGGAAAAGCAATAAGTTGGGCAATACGTCACGCTCCTTTATGTCCAGATTCTAAAAACGGCGTATAGAGCAATATATCGTAAAAGTTCGCCATTTAGATCGTGACTGATGGGCATGTACGGCATATATATATATATATATATACATACACTGTCAAAGAATAATTCACTTTTTCATACGGGGACGTACATGTAATTAAATTTGACGGAACGGAAGTGCGACGCGAGGTCGGATGCGCGGGGGAAAGTGAAATTTCAAAGAACAAGAAGAGGAAGAAGAAGAAGAAGCAGAAGAAGAGGGGAGGGGGAGAAAAAAGCGAGAACTATATATTATACGGTAAATGGGTAAAAATAATGACAATGTCGCGGCTGATTTAAAGTTTATGCCTTCTCAGAATTTGGTTGTAAAGTGAAATTTCATTTACTTCATTACTCTCGGAATGAGGAATTTTTTCCCTTCCATCTCAATTTACAGAATAATATAATGGCCCATTGTTTCGCTTCCTCCATAGACAAAAGAAGGCTCTCTCTCCCACCCTCCCTCCGCGCTCCCTCACTCTAACTCTCTCTCTCTCTCTCTCTCTCTCTCTCTCTCTCTCTCAATGAATGAAAGTAATAAGAATTTTAATGGGACGTAGACAGGGGAGGATGGGGGAGAAGAGTCGCTGAAACATTTTATGCTCGTATATGTGTACATAATATCTATATAGGTAAATGTGTGCGTATATGCAGAATAAGCCATCGTCGTTTTATTGCGCACCTTGCGCTACTACATCTGCACATATACGCGAAATTCTTTACTGCTCGCATCGGCATTAAAACAATAAATTAAAGCTGCCCCCCCTCTCTCTCACTCTCTCTCTCTCTCTCTCTCTCTTTCTCTCTATCTCTTTCTCTCCGTTAATCGCCTGTACATAATATTGCTATAGATCCCATATATATTGCTATAGATCATATATATATATATTGCTATATCGCACGAGAATAAAGTCGATATATATATATATGTAAAAAGTCAGCGTGCAATTATATAGGTGCGCTTCTTATTGATTTATCACGCTTGAAAACATATAATATAAATGCAGCACGGCGCACAAATGAAAATACAGCAGGGCCCCCCCCCTCTCTCTCTCTCTCTCTCTCTCTCTATATATATATATATATATATATATATATATATATATATATATATATATACACATCTATATAGATAGATACTATTAATAATAATCGACGTGGCGAATGAAGTTAAATGAAAACTAAGCATACTTTTCCAGAAATATTATAATTATTATTCTTATATATAGTATTCACTCTCGCCTTTTCTTTTTTGATTAAAAAGTCAATTGGTACTCAGATAATGTTTTACTATATATATATATATATATATATATATATGTATGTAGCTTCTAATGCTTCGTGATATTCCTAAACAGTTTACTCTTTCCGTGCACGTATGCGCGCGTGCGCATGTGTGTGTGTGTGTGTGTGTGTGCTCCCCCTGCTCGTGCACAGATGCTATTATATAAAAACAAAATGATATCCATTAGCTTTCAAATCATTGAATTCTAATACATTATCGCTACAATGCTCCTAAGCTGACCCGCGGTTGTAAAATTTTTTAAAATCCTAATATTTATAGTCGAAACTTTTAAGTTTCGTTGCTGTCTCGAGTTAGTATTATATATCCGTGCTGCGTTGCTCTAAACTCGAGTATATACAACATCCAAGTTATATATATATATATATATATATATATATATATATATATATGCACGTTGAATCGCAGCTTCTACAAATACATTGTGAAAAAAATTGAATACCAAGTGTATGTAAGCAAGCAACCAGTCACCTCCCCACCTCAAATGTTACGAAGGATTGGGGGTGGTCAGCCGGCGGCACGATATATATAAACTTCGATCGCGGTCATCTCATTTTTCAATTACGTGGCCGCCCGCGTATTAGAACCGTGGCTCCGAGCGCGCCGAGAATGCGGAATTTCCCGGCCTCTCGAGTGCGGGGAAAAGTGAAAATTATATTTAAACGATTGCGACTCCGGTGCGCCGTATATGCGAGCGAAAGAAAAAGGAGGATTACGGAGAGGGTGAGGGGAGGGGGGGCAAGGAGAGCGCGCAGGCACGCGCTAGATTTATTCAAGCGCTCCTAATTAGCGAATTATTGTAAATCCGGAGTCGATTTTGCGGATACGTGCGTTAGGAAACCGTGTTGCCTGGTTCGAAGTTGCGCAATTGTTATATACAGAAATACACACGCACACGCGCACGCGCGCGCGTGCATATATATATATATATATATATATATATATATATATATATATACGTAATTTAGACGCGATTGAGCGAGCATGCTTAGCACTTTTGTATTTTCGTGTATACGAATGCGATTGATTTAAAAAGCTTGGCAAAACGACAAAAGGTTCGATGAGCGTGGCGCGGCTAGAGCGGGCTCTTGCCGATTTTCATTCCAGGCTACGTATCTTTGACAATAAAGTGAGGTAAACGAGGGCCTCGCTGATTGAATCGCCAAAAACAAGGGAGGGCAAAATCAAAGGAGATGAGTTCGGGAATGAGGGAATTCGTGTTTCTAGTTCAGCCAAGAAAATTGACGATTTTCGAAATCGTGAATGTAGCAAAAAATGAAATAAAAATGTGAATTCCTTATAAAGACATTCGCGCGTATAAAAAACAAAATTTATGCAGAATTATTAGAGTCAAATAAACATTTATTTATTATTAATCAAATGTGTATTTATTTGGCCCCATATGAATTGTTTTTTTTTTTTTTTTTTTTATTGTTGAGAATACAAAGTACGAGCTGGATATTAACGCTGTGCATCAAATTATTTGACGGATTTTGACTCATCTTGTTATATACATATTTTAAAAATTTATTTGTAAAGTATTTTTTATTATCGAGCCAGACTTTTTTTTTAAGCTCAAACTCTACCCCTAGAAGGGGCCATATAGGGGTGGCAAAACAAATTTAGTTCTAAATGTATTCTCTATTCTGTTGGGTAGGGATAACTTTCGGAAGATCAATAGCTTAATCTCCGTAAGTACGTCAGGAGGGTGATGAGGGTAAAAAACTATAGATCCAAATTTACGTTTTCATCATTGGATAAGTTGCTCTTTCCTTTAAGATGTCTACAATATCTCAGAATAAATGTTTTTTTTTTTTATCATGAAAGCATATTTCAGTCTGAAAGAAATATTCTCTGTCAGGAAGAAAGTAAATATTATCTTAACTTATGAAAATATATTTACATGAATTCAGACGATCCTATATGGATTCAGTAAAGCCTTCTTGCACGAAGTGAGATCTTTCTTTATTTAAGAAAAATATTTACTCGATGAAGATTTATTCAATGTAACAATTTTTAATTCATCAAAAAAAGGAACTCATAATTACCTAATAGGGGAGAAAAATGTTAAATTATTTACAAAATCGTAGTAAATTAAGCCATTACTCTCGACCAATGGTTCACAATCAAAGGATAGATTTAACCCTAAAAAATTCGAATAATTTGTTGATTACTCTCTGTATATTATATAAAAAATTTCATCCAACTGGATAAATGACACTTTCCAATTGTATAGTGTTTCTCGTAATTAGTTCTTCAGTTTTTCTTTTTTTTTTTGTTTCCTTAGATTAACAATTATATTTTTGTTTCTTACAACGTTGCGAAACGGTCGCACATAATGCAAACGATCAAATGATTCCATGCAGTAGAGTTCATCAACGAAACAAAGAAGCCAAGCCCTGAAAAGATCATAAAGTAAAAAAATTATCTTTATATTTTAAAATTCTGATCATATATACGTATTACAAAGAGCAAAGACGAAATAGCGATAAATACAGTTCTCAACAATAATTAATTAGCTTTTAGTGAAACATTAGACATGCGACGGAGTTTCCCATAAGTATAATAGATCTTCATAAGCTTTATGGGGCCGTAAAAACCGTTCCGATGCTCTCGCTTCGTCCCACTAAAGGTAGCCGTGGGCGGCAGGGGAAGGGGAGGGGCGGCCGAAGAGCGATCCCCGGCGACCCCCTCGACACTTTCGAGTAATCGGAAGTTTTAAGGTATCGGGTACGTATAAAAGATTGCCACTCTCGACGAGAGGGTGGGGAGAGGGGGGGGGAGGGAATTACATTTGCGGGACTCGAATTAAAGCCCGGACTTTGCGCCGTACGTTATACAGCGGTCGATGAATTAAAAAAAAAAAAAAAAAGAAAAGAAAGAAAGAAAGAAGAAGATAACTTTAGAATTCGGAACGACGTGCAACTTTGATCTTTGGCCGGCTTCAAAAGTATTTGATCCTATTTGATCTTCCTTCCTCTTCGTAATTAATATATTCTCAATTATGTTTCTTACTTACAACGATGCCTCCTCTTGCATCGTTAACAAAGGTCACCGATGTAAAATGCAAATTGAAATTCGCTCATTCACGAATGAGTATTCACGTTCATAAACGTGTAAACGCCCTCTGTATAAAAAAAAGAATTTATAAACACCCTCTATATTATAAAAAAAAAAAATTCAATAGAATAATGCGCACGTATAATATATATATACGGTTCGCGTAACGGTTAAATTTTGAAATGTCTTTTCATTACTTTCTCGTGTAAATGCGTCTTTCTATACGTGTGTATACTTACCGGCGCAATTGCTAAATTATAATACAGTTGAATGCACGCATTAGCAATTTACCGGCCGATGCATTATTATTAAAATCGACGCGAAATTTGCTTAATGCTCGTTTTCCAGTATGTAAGATACACGGAAAATAACAGAGCGAGTTCGTGCTTTAAAAGTACGTGGTCGTTATACACGAAGATTCTGTAATTTTCTTTTCTAAGAATATATATATATATATATATATATATATATATATATATATATATATATAGATTCATAGATTGATAGATAAAAAAACATCAGAAATTCGTTGCGGCAAGAAATCGATTGGAAAATGTTTAAAATTAGATTTTATAGATATTGCCGTTCGGGAATAAATGATAATTATCGCTTGTACAAAATGAAAACTGTTCGAGAGACTATTTCTAAAATTATCGGAATTAATACTCAATATTTTAGAGGATATATATATATATATATATATATATATATATATATATATATAACGTGAAAGACAATTTGCCTCGAATGTACATCCGCGAAATCTCGTTTTATTTTACGATAATGTAAAATCAATACCCTATATAATTCGGGATCCTTTGTGTTAGAATGAACACGTGTGGAGCTTAAATTTGATCGGTTATATATATATATATATATATATATATATATATATATATATATATATACACGCACACGTTAAACTCTCAACAATAAAACTGCTCTATCTATAAAGTCCTTTTCATGAGTAAAACTTTACAGTTTTATTATATAAAAAAAACTTTGCTTCGGAAAAAAAGTTTGTTCTTGCTTTTTTCTCTATTAAGGGAAGATTCTTGTTAACTGGTCGAAAAATAATTTGAATTTCATAGAATAAAATCAATAGCTTAATATTTTTCTTTTTATCCATTAAGTCTAAACGTTCCAAAAAAATTTCTCTTTCTTTTACACGTGCACCGCACCATGACAGTCTAAAAATTTGATTAGTCGGTCTCTATCGAAGCACAATAAAAAATTTGCTACGATCCAAAAACTACATTATTTTTTTTTAATTCTATAATATTTGCTGAAGTCTTAAGCTATAATATCGATAAAAAGTTCATGACATTTGGGAAATGGTTTTTACGTTTTCTTCACTCGCAAAGTACTTTAAGAAAATTAGAGACAAGATCAGTTGCGTTTAGATTTAGGTAGTTCAATTTAGTTAGAATAAAATAAATCCAAAATGCTTTTGGATTATGTATAAAATATGTCATTCAATATCGTATAGTAGACCATTTAACAAGCACGACAATTTGGGGATTTCATTTAAAAGTACTAACTATATCGTAACCTGAAAATCGAAGCAATGGTCCACATTTCCCACATTAGGTTCATACTGACAAGGGATGTGGAGTATTTCCTGTGGGCTTCTAATCTTTATCGGACCGTATACTACAGGTAATACGCTATAAAGACATTTAACAAAACATCAAATTTTTTATTACATCATCTCTTAACGAATAAATAGACTAAAAAGAAATTTTCTATAATTACTTTCCATATATATAAATACTAGAATAACCGATAAATCAAAGATCAATAAAATTCTACTGTTATAACCCCAACAAAAGTGCGCGTTGGTTATTCCAACCCTCTATTATATATATATAGCGCAACACCTTAATCTCGACGATCCTAAATTCTTTAATACCGCACGCATCTGCGCCTCGCGCCGACATTGTTCTCGGGCAGAGCGCAGGGCGTTGGGAAAAAAGGAGCGCGTTCCCTTGTAAAAGGGCACAAAGCGCGCGGTTCCATACCTTATATGTATGTATGTGTTATATACGTATATATATATATATATATATATCTTCCGCAAAAAACAACGATGCTCGTGAAAAGCTTTCCTCAAAGGTCTCCACGACTACCTCCTCCTCCTCCTCCTCCTCTTCCTCCTCCTTTAGATTCATGGGAAGGGGAGAGAGGGAGCAATAAAATAAAAAATACAGCCCAAATCGTCGAAACGTGAACACGTATATATATATCCGTCGGATCGCGTAAAAAGAAAAGAGAAGCTTTACGCGCGAGCTGCGCCGCGTCCCATGACAATGAAGAGAGAGAGAGAGAGAGAGAGAGAGAGAGAGAGAGAGAGAGAGAGAGAGAGGGAAAGGTCGCTTCTAAAAACAAAAGCAAAAAGAAAAAAATCAAAAGCCAAAAGCGCGCTCTCTCGATCGTGAAATAAGGTGAGAAAGGTCGGCGACATATTAGGATGCACAAATGTAAAGGCGCTCTCGGACCGCAGCGTCTCGAAGGCATATAATATATATATATATATATATATATATATATATATATATATATATATGTATATATATATATATGTATGTATATATGTATATATATATATGTATATCTGGGCACAATAACCGTTGTTTCGTACAGCGCGCGCGCACCCGCGGGTTCGTCGTCGTGGCGGTGCAAAACTCACGCGCAGATTCATATATATATATATATATATATATATATATATATATATATATATATATATATGCAAAAGTCCGATGAATCATGAACGGGCCTTGGGGAGAGGGGGCGGTGTGCGGGACTGCAGAAAAATCAGTACCGTTGGGGAGGTAAGGGTGTTGTGGAAAAGGGGGGGGGTGCACAACTAATATAGGAGCTCGCCCAACATAAATTTCTAAAAGCATCGACAGATGCCAACCCCCTCGAATGGCTTTGCTTTTCTTTATATCTGGGTAGGGTGGGAGGAGGGGAGAGGGGCAGTCACCCCTCTTCCCTTTACGCTAATGCTCTATCTACTCTTCTTAATAGTGACATTTTTGTTTCTGTTAAGCAGCGGTGGTGTGTGTGTGTGTGTGTGTGTGTGGGTGTGTGTGGAGTGATTTATATAATACATGCGCATGGTGTGTGTATACGCGAAATTCATCCATTATAGGGGGGATCGTGCGCGGGGGATGCTTTGTGTTCCACGGGTAATGGAGACCTCGTTCGGTCGGCACGAGCTAATGGGAACGAAACTGTAGTTTCGCCATCAATTTATTGAGACGAAAGTAATGGACGGGATTTACCGATGAAAGGTGTTTAGTCGAAATGATGGGGTGTTGAGTTAATACGAATAAGTATATATATATATATATATATATATATATATATATATATATATATGGTTTTTGATGTAGTTGTATATGGGTTTGGTTTAATAGTTGGCACAATCAATTTCGGCTATGTCAGATCAGAGTTTCAACTCCGTTGAGCGGGGGATTGAGATATTTTATGTAAAATGACATTTATTTTAACCAATGCATGTAACTGTAAACATAAACGTTGTTTATTTATTTTATACTATGTATGTTATGGCTTTTTTACAGAAAGAAAAAAGACAATTTAAGTATTGTTATATAAGCTCATATAGGATAGATAGATAGTTTATATAGGACAGAGACTCTATAAAAGTATTCTACAAAGTTTTATTCAAGCTTCTTTTTGGTTGATATACGAGTAAATATTTTAAATAAAGTTTTTAAATGTTCGAATATAATTCTGATTATAACTTTTGTTACACTAATGTCTTACTCTTATAATTTTAATGAATACTTATACTTCATCCATAAAATTAAGCCTGCGTAACTTTGTGATCTTAACAAGAGTGTAAATGATAATCTAACGAGAAAATGAATTGCTAAAAGAAGCGAGTAAATTAATGAATGTATAAATATATTAAAGAAAATGTTAGTAAAGTAATATGTATTTGCAGAATTTTCCAAATAAAAGCTTGTCTAACACGCGCGCGAGCCCGCGTATGGTATATGTTTAAAAATAAAAAAATTGACAGAAAAATCTACGTATTAATTCGATTATGCGGAACAAAAATTTTTCCTATCAGCGAGAAACAACATTGTCGAGTCACCTGGAAATTTTACAAGCTACAGATCAGATTCTATAAAATTGAAAATTGAAAATAAACGCACCTGAGTCCGACCGCGCGATCTTCCACGAACGCCCCGCAATCGACAGCCGCCGGCGCAAGGAATTTTAATCCAATCACTATAACCGCTAGACACTGGATATTTTCCAGTCCTTTTTCCCCCTATACCCTTTCTCAACCGCGTTTCCCAACGCCGCGCCGCGCGCATCGGGGTGTTCCGGGACGGCCAGGGGGCTGGAGAGAGGGAGGCGGACAGAGACGAAGGAAGCGGCAGACGATCGAGGAAGATTGATAATAGAGAGCGACAGTGAGTCTTAAATTATCGTTTAAAATCAAACGTTGCGTTCGAACCTGATATTTGCAACTTGCCAGTTGCGTAACTGCAGTGCGCCGAGAAACAGATGAGAGTGAGAGAGATAGAGGGGTGGAGGGGGAGATAACTCGTTTTGCTCTCCGTGATTACTCGCATCCTGTTTATATCAAGGGGCCGCCAGGCCGCAATTTTTGTCGAGGGGGTAACAAATACGCGCGAAAGAATATATGATTTGGCAAGGCGACGAACGGCGTCTGTCATTCGTCGTCGCGTCTCATCGTTTTCTCGTCCTCGTACGCTGCTCTGATTCCCGGTGAAACGGGGTCGTTTGCAAATATTCATCGACGCGCCGTTCTTATAATTGAGTACAACCATTGCTTTTTAGCAGTTAACACAGGCACATTTACGTGGCACTATTTGAAAAATCTAAATTTTAAACGCGCGCATCCGCTAGCGAGTGGGCTGCGAATGATGCGTTCTAATGGATTTTATGATTATTACGTTTAATTATGTTCCCTAAATCGCACCAATAAAAGCGTGCTGGAAAATGATCGTTTAGATTCTAAAACTTGTTCGAAACTAATCATTAATATATTTCGATATACATTTTTATTATCGTCTATAAATTAGGCCATAAAAGAATCTCAATAATGAATTCAATTTCTACTTCTCATAAGCTTATCTTGTGCTTCTTATAATGATGGCTTATTTTCCTTCAGCGAATTACTTTTTTATGATTTCAATCAACTTGTGAAACTTACATGAGGTAAATTTTTCTAGGACCATATAATCTACAGCGATTTTATTGACACTCCGGTACTTTCTTTCTCAAACGAGTAGTTTCTCAAAAATCCACCTGCATCAATCTCAATTCCACAGTCGCAAACCCTATTAGAAGTGCATAATTTGACACGAATTTACTACTCAATTTTTTTTCATAGTAAAATTGCCAGAAATCTTGTCTGGAACCTATAGTACAGTTGGAAGTTAAGGAGGTTTGGTTTTTAATTTGGTGAGTGGGAAGAAATACATTCATGTGGTTCTTCGGATTCAAAACACCATTTGGAACAAGATCGATCACACGATTCTTAGGAATAATATCTTCTATATTTCTTCGATCCTTTGCGAATAAGGAATTTCAATTAATCATAGCCGTTGGTATTATTGTGAAGGAGGAGTCCGAGAAAATGAGCCAAAGTAACAATTCTCTAATAGATGGTGAGAGATACCGTTCTGAGGAATCTAAGGTAAATGGATTACTGTATCACAATCAATTACTTTACAAAAATTGTCTCAATTGCGTTGTGTTGAAATCCAATAGGTAGAGCCATCTACACCTGATTTACGATTGATTCATGTTTAAAGCAATTTTACGCATGGAAATAACATGAACAATACATCATTGAATATGAATTTTGAAAAATAAAACTTAAAAACAAGTAGATTAGAGAAAAGTTTCTATACCAAATAAGCTCATCATGCAAAAAATTGAAAGAACTCCAATAATTTTCCTAAATTTGACAACGAAATTGATGGACAAAAAATGTCCCTAAAAATTTCAACCAAGTTGCTGCAGTGGTGCAGCAGCATGTGTTTCTTAAACGATGGCCGATTCAAGAGAAATAGCCGATACTTGGAACTCGGAAGTCAATGTTGAAAGTTGTGAGGAAACTCAACAGCTCAAATCTTTAAATGCCCATCTCTTTCCTAGATAAGCGGAATTCCTTAAGAAATATGGGATTTGCGAAGCTAGGATACAACACGCTTATGGAAAGAATTTATTATTAAATTACAGAAATTAATTACAGAACAGCACTTATGTTGGAGAGTATTAGATGTGAGAGTATTCGCGTGTGCTTACCTTGGTGAGATGATGCCTGCAGATGTCTACAATTCATTGAAATAAATGATCGTATCAGACGATAGGAATCCAAAAATTTGCATTTATAGCAATGGTATTAATAGTTTGCTGTTATAGTTCCATAGCTCTGAAGACCGTTTAACAATTACATTAACATTGGGTTAAGACAATAATATATAATAATAATTAATATAAGACAACCTTGTTTGTATCGTCCATTTACCTAGTGCACGAAAAAGTAGCACCTACAACACATGCCATGCACGTGTTGAAATACATCAAGTATGTCAACTTTGGCTTGGGAATGAGATGTGATTCACATATACATCATATAACTTGGAGAAACAGTGATATCAACGACAGGATGTAACATCTTGGAAGATATTGATCATAACCTAATTTTTAAGTGTATAGCTTATCAAAAGATGTATATTAGAACTTACTTTAGGAACAACTCAACTATTGTGGTTATCTATATTAATAAAGATAATCTCAAACTCGTTCTGTAAATCATAACAAAAACTTTTATCATTATATCAACAAGACTAATTGTTACAGTGATCTGAATACAGTAAGATGATGTTGAAATAAAGAAGAAATCCCACGTCTTTTTCCCTCTCAGACTTGGATATCTAAGTAGACTGTAGTTTTAACTAACCTTAAAAATAATTTCACCGATTCACGTAATCAGATCTATCTTGACGAGAGCGAGTACGGCCTGCAAATCCATAATCAGAAGTATTTAATGTTTGCAAAACTTTTCTTGACACACTCTTTGTATAAATGCAAGCTATCCATTGCGCAAAAATAATTAATTCCACGAGAGTGATTAAGTAGATCCTATAGGAATATTCACAAATAAACTCAGACCTCATCAGGAAATAGCGGAGCATCCAATACATCTTATTCCATGTACTTTAAAATCAAACGCGTTCCTCGGCCGATTGAATAACGCGTTATTTCTAACATTATTCCACAAGTATAAGTACCAAATCGATATGGACATTTATCAGAACCGCAGAACAGGCAGTCTTATATATCATTAAACAAAACTCCGTTATTTCCCTCATCAATTCCTGCCGCAGAGTCTCCTCACTACCTATGATCGTCTGTATTGCGGGTTACGCGAACGATAGATCGATTTTTAATTGTCATCGTGCCACTTTTGTTCTTCGCATAAAGTGCGACATAATGTTATGTAACACCACTTCTAAAAAGGCTGCTCTACCGTTTAACGCGAGTGACTCGGATCCCGTTTCCGGTACACCGACCCTATTGGTCGACCGACCAAGTTGGTTTTACGGAACTTTCTCGCGATCGGAAATCAAAAAATCGATGCGTTCTCTCATCGGCTGCTCTCGTTCTCGTCTCTCTCTTTCTCTATTGCACACACACACACACACACACACACATACACTGCTGTGCCGTCCAAAGTAGGTCACGATATTCCGCTCGTAGAATAGCCTGATTTCTATAGATTGGCGAACTCTTTGAATGCCGATTCAACTGCTGCGCTCCCTGCGCCCACGTGAGATCTCGTTCTATTCGTGGGCAGCCGGACAATTTAGATATCGCTTCGGAAGAAAGCAGCGCGGCTTAAAATCCGGCTGTGCGCGCTCTCGTCGAAATAATCCGCGGGTTTTAGGTAATGCGGCGAAAAGTAAATTTTTTTTTCCACCGCTTTCATTGCTCCGGTAAGATTTCACGCTTAAGATTACTGTTTATTCGCTAGGAACTGAGTTGGAATGGTTGCTCGCCAATGTACGCGGATGTAAGCATTTTTTAAAAGGTATGAGTGAATCTAGGCTCTGAACGATATTCATACATTTTTACCTGAATGAACCGAAAGAATTATGGCAGTCAATTTGTAATTGCGTTTCTTTAAATGTGCGCACAATACTATTTTTATTTGAAATGTATATTATTTATTTAATTAAAAAGTCATTGAATAACAGAATTTGTTACCCATTGTATCCAAACGAATTCATTTTTGGAACAACAAACAGCTTTATAATAGATATTGTGACGTAGTGTAACAAATTAATATTGATAATCAAAAGTCTCTAAAATCATATCAATTAATTTTTAACTTCACGAGTAAATTACCTTGATTTAACTTACAAATAAATGAATATACACTTTTTTGTAAGTAAAAAGCACTTTGAAATTTTAAGTAAATATTTTATTTTTTTTATAGATCATAAATTTTAGCATTCTGGTCAGTTATACCATCAGTTACTAGGTAGCGATCTGTATTCTTTGAATAATATCACAAAGTAATCGTTTTCAATATTTAATACAAAGTGTTTAAATTTAATATAGTCGATCAATATAGGTCAATAAATATCTTTGTGTTTCTCTAACTTCCTTGCCAGCTGAATTACTTGTTTTCCAAACAGTATTTGTAGTGCAGATAAATCAGTATTTGGTTGTACAGATAAATCGTTCTAATAATGCGAGACAGCGACTACTTTATTCGAGTTGATAAAAATAGATTAAGAAATGCATGCAGATGTATATAAATCCCAGCGCGCACAGAAAATGCGCGAAATCCCGGAATAAAATACTTCCAAGACAGACGGAGTAAAATCAGATTACTCAACGGGAGAGGAGGGCGCGTGTTTTGCAACAACGACTATACATACATACATACATACATGCATACGTTTGTCGCGCACACGCGCGCGCGCGCGCGCGCGTGTGTGTGTGTGTGTGTGTGTGTGTGCGCGCGCGCAGCGCAGCTCTTGCAACTCTCCGCGCGTTCGTTAATTAACAAAATGTATATATGGGAATTCGGAGTAGGAATAGGATCAGTTAGCAGCGCGTAGATTACGATAGTTCGCAACAAGGAGGGGGATGGGAACTGGGGGAAGGAGGAGGGTACTGGGGGGGGGGGTAACTGTAAACTAAATCCGTTAGAGCAGAACTGTCATTCGTGAGGCAACTCACTCGCGCACTGCAACGTCCGAATTAATGCAACTCCTGCGCTGTCGTCATTTCGTCGCGCGCCGGCATTTGCATTATATATATATATATATATATATATATATATATATATATATATATAGCCGATAAGGCGGAACTGTTCGCCGGAAGAATTAAAATACTTTTATTCGCTCTGAAATAGCGAGCGATAATGTCGCGATAAGTCTTGAGGAATCGCGTTTGATAATGTCCTTTATATATATATATATATATATATATATATATATATATATATATATATATATATATATATACCTATTGCTGTATTACATTGCCGGCAATAATAGACGTAATTATTCGATTAAAGAACCACCTGAACTTGAATAACCTTTGCCCAGAGCTAGTGGGGGGGTGGGAGGGGGATTGAGAAGAGAAATTCGCTTGAAAGCAGAGAAAATAATATATCCGATTCCGTCCAATTGCTATTTTCGTTTAATTTTGCTTGAAAGCCTTGCGCCGCCGACGCCGCCTCCACGCCGACTAGTAAGGAAGGTCAACGGCCCGTACCCACTCCTCTCACCCCCCCCGCCCCCTGACTCCCACCGACCCTTCCAACCCCCTCGCGCATCGCCGATCATTGATTTTGCTTTATGTTATTAATAACCTTTATTATCCGACGGAATATTCATTCGTTCATTCATTATTAACTTTTAATGGCTGGCAGTGCGGCATTATCGAAATTCATCAAATATCAATTATTTCAGTAATTACAAAGTCCATTAATAGAATTTGCATAGAGGCGCGCGCGCGCGCGAGACTTTATCAGCGCCATATATACGTGTGCGCAGAGGAATGGCGCGCGTATATAAAACGAGGTGAAAGGTATGGTATCCAAATGGAGAAAAAGCCGCGCGTATTGCATTGTGGACGTCTGCGCATTATTTTACACATTCGTATCTATAAATTCATGTGTACGTATGGGCATTTTTCGCGTATACGTTTAAGCGTTGCGCATACGTAGAGCATACGTGCGGGATACAATATTGAGAATATATGTATAAATGTATATATATATATATATAATTACGACGATATGTTGTATAATTATAGGGTGAAAATCAATGTTTCATAATGGTATAATTTGAAATATTCAATATTGAGCAGCTTTATTCGAATACTTGCGGCAGTTTTAAAATTAAAAATTCTTTCGGGTTGATTAATTGAACGATCACAGTTTTTTTTTTCACCTGCCACTTTAATAAAACTATATTCGCCGAGGGGAAGTATATGTGCGCGCGCGCGCGCGTGTGTGTCTGTGTATCTATATACCTCGGTATAAAATTTTTGAAATACGAAAGTTCCGCGAGTTATGAAAATAAAAAGGATTTGACCACTTTTGCTCGTATATTTTTATGCCCTTCTGTTATTTTTCTCGATAAAACTTTAATCGAAAATCTGAAAAACTACCTGAAATGTTTTCCAGAGATTCAAATTTAACGCGAAAACTCGAAGGAGGCGCGTTTATGCTTCTGGGCAAGGACCGTATTCTTGAGCTCTTCCATGCTTGTCTTTGATTTATTCCGCGATTTAAACCCCATTATTACATTCATTGATGTATACATATATATTAGGCATTGTTTTAAAAAGCCGATATATGTCACGATGGCGCTCGGTATGAACGAAAAATACCAATTCGAAACAAACGTCGCGCTGATGTCTAACGCGAAAACGAATTTTTCGAAAATATACGCGAAAGCACGAATAAAAAAATAATTCGCTCTTGCGATAAAGTCTTATGATGAATTATGTAATATGTGTCGTTACACATTGAATGCGCTACGCGAGAACCACGCTCGTCCAACATAATAACAAAATAACCATGGATATATTATAACGTAATAGCGCGCTGTTACGCTCTTTTGATTAATGGCAATAAATTAATAATCAAGCGCCTTCAATATAAGTTTAAATTTATTAAGTACCCTTTTATTGAGGCCTCAATGATTTAATGGCGCGGGCATCGTGCAATCGACCTTTTGAGGGCAACTTTAATCATAGTTATAATCGAAATTATTAGCCCGCCGCAACGGCGTCGCGGGTACTGCGAGCTTGAAGAAAAAAAAGGAGAAAAGAAATAAAAACTTTGGTTAAAAATAATGCGCGCCCTGCCCCCTTCTTTTTCATCATCTTTTCGTCATATTTATACATAGTCAATTTTTTTTTTAAGTGCCCCGCGTGCCCGAGCGGAGCGTGTTATTAAGCTGGATTTCGTCCTTGAGTGAAAAAAAATCATTGGTATATTCCTTATTACATTCGCCGTCTACCCATGGGAGTATAAAGTGCACGGCATTTAATTTTCAATAAATCTCGTAATATTTAAATATTCAAAATGATTGCTATGCTCGCGCCCATTAAACATTGACTTCCACTATTATATTTCTGATATAAACGATAAAAAGTTTACGAAAAAGAAAATGAATATTATCATCGACAGAAATAATTGAACGCTGTCCTTGAGAAAAATTGAATTTTGTAATTGTTCGAAGGCGCAATTTTTTCGGGCGCCAGGAAATCAGCTCGTTCGTACGTTCATAACTTATATAAGGACTATCTAGACCGTATAATATAGAATAAATAAAGAAATAAATAAATAAAGAAATCAAATAAGTTATCAAATTGTCTTACAGCACTTTCATTATTTCAATGTAAGAAACATCTGGACAAAATCATTTACTTCGACTTTCACAGAAGACTTTTTTAAAATTGCAATATAATCACACTCTATATCAGACGACATCTATAGTGTCAAAATCCATCAAGCCCATAGAATATATATAGTCATTTTTAATTAAGATCCGTACCATATAAAAAGAAGATTGCAATGGTAATCTCCTCCCCTTGACCCCCCAAACTCATTATTTAAGAGACTTGAGCCATCAATCCCCTTGCACACGTGATATATATATATATATATATATATATATATATATATATATATATAGTGTACGTAACAGTACTCAAATTAAACATCTCCCTCCCCGCAGCGCCCATCTGTACAAATCAAGGCTATATATACTCGTACACACCCACATACGTATAATGGCTCTCTTGGATCCCGGCGAAGTATAAAACAATCGTTCCTATTAACACCGACCTCCATTTATATATATATATATATATATATATATATATATATATATACACATACTTACAGACATAGGGGGAAGAAACCCTTCAATGAAGGGGTGCGCAAAGGACCTCGCAGGCATCGTACGCTATACGCGTGTCCCGCATCAGTCGCAATGAAGTCCTAGTGGGGATTATTATCGAAACGAGCCTTTGTGCGTTATATATAACCGAGCTGATGCGGGATGCGTATACTTTATATATATATATATAAGGGCCCAAATGTCCGATGATCGCATAACGATTGGAAACGCTCCCCCTTCGTATAATGTCCACCGATCCACCTGTCGCGATTTTGCTGTTATATTTTGCTGTTCTTCCGTTTTATTCACCAATCCCTGGATAACCGCATCGTCTCAATAAGCTGTGTTCGGTGTATGATTTTTTTTCCATCGTCATGAGTATATTATACATGTACATGCGCACTGTTTAGGTAGCGCGTAGAGAGGGGTTGGACGAAGGCATTCCCATATGTACCCGATTTATCGTGTATCCTCGGACCTCGGCAGCTATAGTGCCGCATCACCATGCCCATACGCGCATGTACAGATTTGTGCCATCGCGCGGAGATCGGCAAACTTTGACCTCGCCCCCCCCCCACGCATGCGGCGCGACCGGCGCGCGTGCGGGATTACTCCCTCCCTCCCTCCCCCCTCCGCCGACTCTTCTCTGCCGTTTCAATCTTGCGCGAACGGCGAGGCGAATCGGGCGTCCGTGCGTCCGTGTGCGAGAGTGCACGAGTGTCTGTCGAACGATTGCTCGTCCAATATTTGCGCACGCGCGGCAACGATAGTTTGATGAGGGGAAAGAGCGACAAAGACAGAGAGAGAGAGAGAGAGAGAGAGAGAGAGAGAGAGAGAGAGAGAGAAAGGGAGTAGGAGCTGCGCAGATTTGATTTTCCTTTTTAGCTCATGGCTGCATGACCCCCTTGGCCCAAAGCAGTCTGGTGCTTGTGGGTATATCTGTGTTTTGCGTATGGATCGAGCGCGAATTGGACCTGACTTTAATTACATACTTGTCAAACGATTTCTGTTAAAAAAATTAGATATGAGTGTATTCAATCGGACTCGTTCTTATCGCGCTGGGCTGATCTGAATATTTGCGGGAATGAAGCATTTCATCAATCGTAAATATTATAGAATATTGCAAGGTCGCCAAATATATATATATATATATATATATATATATATATATATATATATAGAGAGAGAGAGAGAGAGAGAGAGAGAGAGAGACGGAGAGAGAGTAATCTCGTAAACCTATGTAAAAAAATATATATTGTTTTTTTAAAACCGTGTTACTTATGCTTTTAAATAATCTTTCGTCAACATACATGCATTGCTGAAAAAGCAGATTTACATTTTGATAAAGCTACATGAACGATCGGTCGAGATGGCTATCCTATCTTTGATCCTACTCATCGCGATATATTAATCTTATTCTAATACTTTTTTTTGCCTTTTTGTTTTAATCGATTCTGATTCTTTGCACATATTCGATGTAATTTATACGACTAGCAAGGATCGCAATCGATCGACTGCAAACAAAGAATGCGCTACTCAAATACGCGTTATAGATTCTCGCTCAGGAGTCAGTATAATATACGGGTGTATGTGAAAATACGTAAAATCGTGAATAAAAAAAAAAAAAAAAAAAAACAGAGCTTCCGCGAGAGCAATGGATTTCTGTCGTATAATGTAAAAGACTTACGAGCCAGTTACCATGAATTTGTAATCCGTAATTTTACATTACAGTCTCGCCCGGAGCTTTTCCCCGCGCGATACTGCCATCAAAAATTTAACGTCCCCGCTAATTTCGGCCGATTTTGCACGGGCGCGGGAGGGCGGGCCGAGCGCGCCCTATCCGCGCCCTCTCAATTATTGAAAATCCGATGTCAAATCCTGTTTAACGAGAAACTTTTCGTTATTATTATTATTAGATATTCGATTGCGATTATCCGCGCTGGGTATTCAATAATTTCGATCGGCGCGCGCGCACGGGACTCACCCCCCCCCCCCACCCGCCACTCCCATACATAATTGAGCAAGTTTTACAATTATTACGGGCACGAGGGTTGGGAGGGGCGCTGATGATGGGATGGGAAACTTCGATCCGGGTTCGATGTGATTTAACGCCTTTATCGACATAAATGCCGTTAATTTGAGCCGCGATCAAAGAAACTTGTATTTATCAAGCCGCTCGTTTCGTTAAACGCGACCGAAGGCGGACGGGGTGGGGGTGGAAATTGCCAACAAAACTTTTCCTTGTCGATACGTGCGCGCACCAATGCGCGCGCGCGCATACAGACGCACATACAGAGCGAATTATAAAAGTTTCGATATCCCGAACGAGCGTACAGTTTTCAATTCCGCGTACGCGCGCGGCGTGCGAGATTAAAGCCCAACCCCCTGTCTTCGATTGAATAAAGCGGAGCCGAATAACGAACGATTGTCAATAATAATGTACGTGCGCTCATATAGGCGCGCGCGGATTAGCTGCAAAAAAGTATAATATGTATGTATATATATATATATATATATATATATATATATATATATATATATATATATATATAAACTCATAGAAAGTGCGACGGGAGCTGTTGACAACGACCTCTACATAAGTCAATTTAGGTTGTTAACCGATTGTGAAAAACAAATCTCCCTCTCCCCCTTGTTGCTCTATGGGTGGGATCGCTCGATCCACACATAAACGTATGAGCAATCTCCATGTCCCTTCCTTGCTACTCCTCCCACATCGCCGCTTTGTATATGTATATTTGCATGTGTAACGCATGTATACGCGCGCACACACAGATACACACACACACACACACACACAAGATATGAAATAGTTTAAATGAGAATAGATGACGTTAAACTGTTTTGACTCGTCTATGATTAAGTATGATCGATGAAGTAAAATCCATATAAAATTCGACGTAAAAATATGTATAGATTAGAGTAATTCGGGGGTGGATCATACTTCAGTCGAGTTATGACGCTCTTACATATTTTGTGTTTTCTTTGCCTCCACCTGCGATCGGTGAAAAAATTACAGCTTCAGTAAACAGTCGTTTTGCGTTTAAATTAACCTACTGTATCGAGGCCCTTATATTTTTGGAAAGAAGCACTTTTTAGGAATAAGTCGAACGTATACGATGTGCTAGAATGGCGCTGGTTTTCAAGCCCGCGAGATGAGAAACATATTCCCAGCGGATGAAAGGAAGCGAACACGTATATATTATCATGTATAATATATAATACATATGATTTCATATATATATATATATATATATATATATATATATACATATATATATAGATCTTCTGCATTATACAACAGTCGGTCGGGGAAAGACGGATGAGAGCATCATGTATAGATCTTAATAATTATTTATTCGCTCGTAGCAGAATTTGTACTCCTATACACGTCGTGTATTACATTATACGCGTTACGACTGACAATTCTATTTTATTAGTTGAAATCGTCCAAGATTATACTGACGATCGCCCGGACTTACGCACTACGATTCCTGTATTATAAACGTAACGCTTCCTTGCGCAATCGGCATACGCATATCATCCCCGTACACACACACACACACACACACACATCCACACCATCTCCTTATGAGATTCTTTAAAAAATTCTCTTACACAATTGTGCATAATTGCGCTTAGATAGGATATTTTGCACAATGTGATGCACGGGGATCGCGTTTGCTGTTACGGTACAATGCATTACAGCCGCGAGCCGCGTGCGTATTTCCCCGGTCTGTCGCCGGGCGGACGACGCGACGACGCGGGGCGAGCGCGCGTGTCAGAGTCGACGAACCCGACGGGACGCGGGCTTTACGACAGTTTTCCAGATTCAGAGATAAGATTTAACAGAGACATTAAAGAAGTGTTATTTCAGCGGGGATTCATGCCCGGCTTAAATGAAGTTTATATTCCGCGCGGGACATGGACACACACACACACATGTACACACGGACTTGAGGCGGCTCGTCTCTTTCACGCTCTCTCTCTCTCTCTCTCTCTCTCTCTCTCTCTCTCTCTCTCTATATATATATATATATATATATATATATATATTGCGAATTTATCGTGATTTGACTCGCGTTTACTATGCCCCATTCCCTCTCTCCAACCCTCTGCTCCTCTTTGTGCATTGACCGTCCGACGTCAACTGGTACAACGTTGCATAAGACTTTTAACTTTGGTCGAATGCTGAATAAAGTTGCGGTATATTACCGCGGTACGCGACATTATTAAAAGTTATTACGGGCTGAAATAAAATTTATAATACAATGGGCATGGTAAATTTGATAGCTTCTTATCTTTTGCCAGCGATAGTGTATTTATTATTTAAGTTTTTATTAGATTTCAGGAGCACGTTTTATATTTCAAATTCTAGGGGGACGGTTATAAATAAGGGGCAGTGTTGTTGTCGTCAAAATTATAAATGGATTATTTTTTAAAGATTCTAAGACTAATAAGAATATTTACGAATTTTATAGAGGATGAAAATATCATTGGAATAAGAATCACAACAATAGCGCAATTATCTAAAAAGAATTCTTTGAAAATCCTCAAAGCATATTAAATATAAATAAGAAGCTAGTTTTTAGTAATATAAAAATGCTTTTCCTGACAAGATTGTCCAGTAGGTGGTGACTTTTTCGAATATCGACATTTTTTCGAATATCATTTCAAAGAAACCGACCTCAATTAGTAATACTAGCTAATTTTCGTTTTAATTTCTTTTCTTTCTATCGGTATCCTCGATGCTCTGGGAAAAGTAGCTGAAGACATACTTCAGAAATGCGTAAAAGACTTCATTGTTTTCAAAAGATTTCTTTTGGCCTGTGAACATTGTTTTCGTTGCAGTAATAGAATTTACCACTAACTTGGTAGTCTCCGAATTCATCACGCACTATTCCTAATTAGGGCTGCCATTCTACAATGAATATATTGGGCATTTCTCGGATAGTCTGGATCCCGATCCCATAGGACTGTGAATTTATTTCTGAAAGTTTGATCATGTGCGGGTAAAAGTAGACAGGACACCTTCTTCACTCATGCTGGAAACTCTCTCCCGTGTTTGTTTAACTTGTTCTTCTTCTTAATTTCACTGGCAGTGAATTATTGGAAACTATGACCTTATTCATTGTCCCATCATCGATTGTTGACTCTTCAACTTAACAACTATCCGCTCTCTACGCAGACAACGTAGTGCGTATCAATCCCACTAAAGAGCACAACTTTATGGTATTCAAGATGATAGCTTTGGAAAAACGAAATCGCTCTTACGGCGATTTTCCTCTTCAAAAGAGCTTGGCTTCCAAAATATGAAATTCAGAAATTCGCTTCTGCAATTTTTTTGACAATTAGTTAGGTCTCACCCTTGAAAGAAAAATGAGAATGTCGAATTTATTGAAGTATATTGCACTCAACCAGACTTTTTGTCTCTAACGAATCTCTGGATAATTAAATAAAGGTCAAAACGGTTCAAATATTGTAAATTAAACGCGTCGCGACATGTATAATCTCAATTTAGAGATATATTATATCTTCAAATCTTTTCTAAGGTCCCAAGACGTGTTGATGCGTATAATCAGATATTTCCACAGATTTCTCAGTTCACTCGTAATACTCGCATTATCCAGGAATGAGAAGCAATATTTCTCACAAAAAGGGAGCTTCTCTCCCTGTTTACAATTTAAGGAGTAAAGACGAACTCCTCAGGCGAGGGTGCTTTCCGCTACTATCCCTAAACTTTGTAATCATTATAGATGACCTTGTCACCGGATTATGTGGAGACGTTTCTCCTGTTCAATTGCTCACGCGAGCCCCGTTCCTAAGGTGAACATCTTCCTCTTAGTACGATAGACCAAGATATCTGGAAAAATCTTTATCAATATTGACGAATGTCATATTCTCATTCTTCTTCTTCATGAATTTAGAATTGATGTAGATACAAACGGGGGGGCGGGATTTTTCAACAAAGTCAGTAGTGAATCAAACAATACAATCTTCTTTTTCACGATTGTGTTTAGAATATTTCCATCTCGTCACGACAGAAAATATTGACGTCCTCAATTTGATATTCTTCTGAAAGGTAAATTTTTTCTTAATATTATGCAAAGAATTTAGGTTATACGAGAATAGATTTCTTAAGCATGGTTTCTCTTATACAAAATTTCGGATAGTACGAGCGCTAGATTACGCTTTCATTGTATCTGTGTAAATAATTTGTTTTTATATCAATACTCGCCAATTGATGCTACTACAGTGTGAAATCGACATAAAATAATACTGTAAATGAGATATGCTGTATAATTAATCTATAAGTCAAATTAACGAAAATACGCATTTTCTATTTTTATTAAATTATATTTTCATTTTCTATAACATGCAATGTAATATTGCAAAAATATTTAGACTTTAAAGGAGAATTATTTTCTACTTCATTAGAACATCTTTTCTAATAACTGTGTAACAAGGACTTTGATAACACTTAAAATTATGAATTTATAGTGGCGAAAAATAAAGTCCACTATTTCCTTTAGTATAAAGGTAGAGGGCGTATAACTAGTATAATTCCGTCTGCTTGTATGATTAGTATTATTCTTATCTATCGCATTCGTTCATAAAAACAAACATGCCAATATCCGAACTTTTATTTCAATTCATAAATAATTGAACGAATGAAATATCGAACGATAATGAGACAATTATGCTATGACCAGTGTATTAATAAGCGAAATACCTCGCGAAAGACGTTGGAACCTGGCGGTAACGCGTATATGTATATATGTGTATAAAAAAAAATATTTCATCTATACGCATGAAATACGATCTTGCGTAGATCGTTACACGCATATATACACGCCGTATTTCACAAAATGACATAAATTTCATGTTTTTATTACTAACTTCGAACATTCTACATTATGACAGCACGTTATTAGCCGGCAAGATTCATTCGCAATTTTATCCAGCGAAGGCCTCCGCAGTGATCCTTGCAGCGGGCAAAAAAAAAAAAAAAAAATAAGAAAGAAAGAAAAAATGAAAGAAGAAGTCGCGCGGGACACGAAGGATCCGAAACAAAACCAAAAGACAAATATATGTATATAGGACGTGGGCCAAGAGCGCGGCGCGGCGTGTCCCACGGGCCGCTCAACCACTCGCAACGACTCGAGCGCATTTTGCCCAAACTGATTTTTACAAACGAAATGCTTTATATATATATATTGCAAACATACGAAGAACAATATTATACGATATATATGCGTACGTATCTTCTCTGATAAAGAGAGTATAATGAATGCCTCTTAAACAAATCTACTGTGGCACGTGCCTATAGATCGATAGGCACACTTACACGCACACACGAGCGAAAACAAAAGGACCAAATTAAACAGTAGGTGAACGACGGGTAGGGTGGGGTTAGGGGGGAAGGCATTTTTGCAGATCGATCGAACTCCCTTTCAGAGAAATCGCGCAAGTCATAATCATCTCGCTGAAGAGCAATCGACCCCCCCTCCCCCCCCGACTCCTTCTCTCATTCTCTTTCGCTCCCTCTATCCGCGCCGGGAGATGGGCGAGAAGAGTATAGAGAAACTAATCCGAGCCCTTTCTTTGTGCGCGCGGATATGAGTGTGGTCTGCGCGCGTGTGTATACCCTGATGGAAGGGTATATATATATATATATATATATATATATATATATATATATATACATACATACATATATGTATAGTGGTGGGCGTTCCTCGTTAACTGCAGGGACCTTAACAAACGTGCGTGCCCTCGTGGAGTCAGTCAGTGATTATGAGAGAGAGAGAGAGAGAGAGAGAGAGAGAGAGAGAGAGAGAAAGAGCAAGATGCTGAGTGGACGGGAAGGAAGGCTAATGAAGATGGCAAATGGATTGGTTCTATGGTAGTTGGATAAGTGCACTCGTTCTGTGATTCGGGCTAAAACAAGCAAGGTATAGCAGTTGGTACGGATACGGTAAATGCATAGGTCGACTTTGTCTATATTGTTTTTTTTTTTTTTTTGTTTTTAAAACTTATATATCTTAGTCACTGCGTGACTATTTTTTTTTTTTTATAGATAAGTAACTATAAATCTCAGTCGTTTACGTCCGCGGCATTGTTGTTCGCGAAGTCGAGCGTGCGATCCCGTTGCGACTTCAGGGGAACGCGGTCGATGATGCGCGCAGCCAACTAGCCGTCCCGATGGCCTTTAGCATTTAGACCTCGTGAATGAATAGCGTGCCGAATGATAATTCACGATAAAATTTTGCCCCGGGAAAAACCCGCGGAAGCCGAACCTCCTCCGGAAATTGAAGGAATAAAGTGGATAAAGCGCGCGGGGTGAGCGATCTATTGCGATATATATATATATATATAATATATATATTATATATATATATATATAATGCATATGTATATATGTATTTGCGAAAGGCAAGTACATCGAACCGAATACGGGGGGAGGAGAATAAAAGTATCGGGAACTTTCGAAACTTTTAGTACGTTTATTATAATATATGTGTATCTATATACATATATATGTGTGTGTGCGCGTATACGTATCTAAGTAGCGTACATTATGAACATATAGATACATACATTCAATAACGTAATAGCCCGTCGCGGCAACTGGCTCCTCAGAGCATCTCTCTTCCTGTCTCGAAAATGGACGCGGCTTTTACTTTACTCCTGCGATATCCATTACTCAACTGTGCTCTCCTTGCAATCCACTCTCGTTCCCCGGTCGCCGAAAATCTGTATCGAGCAACGAATTTTTTTCGCTGGAGGGCGATCGACGCTCCTCCTCGACTTTCCCGATTGTTTATTCGACGGCCAAGACGAACGAAATTCCGGTAATGCAAGGTAATGCGTTCCGCTGTTTTTGAATTTTTCGAAAAACCGATTTAGCGGAATAATCGAAAGAAAAAGAAAAAGGAAGAGGGGAAAATTTAAAAAAACCCCAAGGCGCGACGGGATACACGAAACATACGTGGAAATGTAGCATTAAAACGCTAATGAAAGCCGGCGGCAATGAGAAAACGAGTGCAAACAGAGTCAAATGAACGAGGAACCGCGCGAGCGCGGAACGAGGAAGAGGGTTCGTGGGAGGAGGAGGGGAGGAGATGGGAGAATGACACAAAAAGCGCACGTGCACCAGGGCAATAAGAGCTCCCTCCCCCCTCCCGAGTTATCGAAACCCCCCCCCCCCTCCGCGCTGTATGGAGCCGGGGTCCGCTCGGTCTCATAGATTTCCATTCAATTCTCTAGTGGCAATTCTCTCCCTCTATGCATCCGCGTCCCGCCGCAGCTTCTGCCAGCCGCGCACGTGAACAGACGCGCAAGCAGACAACGGCCAGGGACCTATCGTGCGTTTAACTTTTATTATAGCTTCCAGCCCCCCCTCCCTCTCTCTCAATGTTTTTATAGACAGGCGACTGATATACTCGTGGGTATAATACCTCCCCTCCCTTTCTTTTTAAACTTGTTTTTCTAGTAAGCATAAATCGTTCTGTTCTTTTTTTTTTTTTTTTTTTTTTTACAATCGTGTTCATTTAATTCTATTAATACAGCCCAGACATAGATGTGAGCGTATATTTTAGAAAGTTCCTATCGTTTCGCATACTAATCTAAACACTTTTCCGCGACTTTTTGTGAGAATACGTAATTTTCCGGGTGAAAAAATTAAATCCGATTTCTTGAACTAAACGACGATCATAATTAATTAGTTGTATATCGCTCGTATTAGTCTTTTTGACAATATATTAAATTTTTTGATACCGCGTGAGCTCTGTGAAATAAAAAGACTTTATTTCCTGGAACGTTTCCGTTGTTCATTTTCCATCCTTTTCAAGCAATTAGTAAAGTCTTTATTGACTCTCGAGCATGTTAAAGTAATCAAGCATTCTTCAACCTATACTTTTGTCGGTAGCGTATAATAACACTATAATAATATGTAAATTTGTTTGTATGATTTCAATATGATGAGCATTTTACAAATAAGCCTATATATATATATATATATATATATATATATATATATATATATATATATATATATAACAATCGTAACGAGTTATAATGATATTTCCCTACCAACGGTGCTAATACTTAGGGGTTCATAAAAAAAAAAAGAAAACAAACGAAAATTACTACCCTTTCTCGACCCACCATAAAAGTATCATTAGAAATCATTAGATCGTTCGTATACACGTATTCGCTCAAAGGGCAACGGAGCACGGCCTTCCGAAAGTACAGAATTTCTGAATAATCGGTAAAGTGATCATTACGTGGATGGATAGATAGTCATCGGTGATGAAATACGAAACGTTCGAGCCGAACGGAAAGAGAATCGGGACCGGGGTGGTTCCCTCCCGCCCCTGCCTCCCAACAACGACGACGGCATTTCACCCTCCGGAGCTGCTGTACACACCGAAGATAATACACGCGTCAGGGGGGGGGAGGAGGAGGAGGAGGAGACCGTCGGTCGCGATATTGCAGAGATCGATCCCCTCTCGTACTCCCCTTCGCTCCATTCCTATACATCGCCGGCATCTTTATCCACAGATCAGATCCAATCTTCTCGGATATTGACCGTGTGCCGTGTCACAGTTCCACCCATTCTCTCTCGCTTTCTCTCTCTCTCTCTCTTTCTCTCTGTATATATGTATATATATATAGCTAATATTTTTTCCCATTTCAGTCATCTCTATAACTCTTTTCTTCTCTCACTCACTCTGTCTCTCTCTCTCTCTTTTTCCCCACCCCACCCTACAACCTCCTCTCTCCCTACAAGTTTTTCTTCCGACCACCGCTACCCCTCTCGCCCTCCCTTGATGGAAACTGCGATATATTCCGCCCAGCACTCCCGGCTCCCCCCCCCCTGCCCATCACGCTCGTATATAGTCTGCCATAACTTGAACAATTCCAATAGTCGTTAATCTGTCAGAAACTTTTGGAGAAACTTGCTGGCTGTTGCAGATACTCGTACACAGCAGCAATAGTCGATAAGGTGGTGGTCGTGAGTATATATATAACAGTGGCATCGGTATGGTGCTGGTATGAAAGAGAGAGGTAGGGGGGAGTACGGGGTATATCGCGAGAAAGAGAGGAAGTACTACTCTGCGCGGGAGAAAATAGAGAAACAGCGGGAGAGAGAGGGAGAGAGTGCAGAGCGGTGGGAGAAGTAACTCTTTGTATACACACTATGCGCGCTAGCGCGTGTATGTATACGCGTCCGGTATTCCGTCTCCCGCGCATACACTTATGTCCCACGTGCCTGCGCGCACGCGCCCGGCGCAGCAAGGGAGTATAACTTTGCAAGAGCCAGTCGCCCGGCTTTTTGTTCTCCAGCTCATAAGTATATACACGTATATACACGTGCGGAAATAACCAGACAGATACGTACGAGGGGAAAGTAAGGTAGTAGGAGGAGAGAGAGAGGGGAAGAGACGGTTGGCGGACTGGGAGGAGGAGGAGGGGGGTGAAGGAAGTGAGTGGGGATGGAGGGGAATGCGCAGTGAGGTAACTTAAATAAACTCGTTTAGTTCGCGAGGAAACTTGTGCATGCGCGTCCATTGTATTCGTCTGTGTAGCTCCCTCCTCCCCTCCTTCCCTCCTTTCCTTCCACTCTCTCTCTCTCTCTCTCTCTCTCACTCACTCTTTCTCGCCCCTTACAATCGTAATACAGCAATACAGCCGCTGCACAGAGATAGGATATATGTATACTTAGGTGTAGTGGTAACAACCAGTAGTAACAGTAGTGGGAGAGCACTTGGCCCAAAACTTCGAAACGCGAACAAACTCAGTTCCCTATTACGCTTTATTCGCTTGTTTTGCCTCGGTTTCCAGCAACACGATGCCGCGAATTCTTTCTCTCTTCCTTCTCTATCGCCCCTCCCCCTTCCTCCCACCTCTGGCTCCTGGCCGTATCGTTTTCTTATCCCGGGCATATATACACGTATATGAGAAAGATGAAAGCCAAGAACATTCAGTGGTAACGAAGAATGAAAAATATATAAGTTTGGATGGAGTTACAAGATGCGAAATAGAGTACGCGGAGGTTGGAAAAGCCCACTGCACCCGTGCACGTTTTTCGTATATACATATATATTGCACATGGTATATATATATATATATATATATATATATATATATATATATATATATATATATAGAAAAAAGCTTTTAGCCCCACCTTTATCTATATATATATATATATATGGGGCTCTCGACAATGCTGTTACAATTCACAATTTTCCAAATTTGTTTTTTTCTTTATACACGGTCCCCCGTCGTTCTTTACGGATACCCGGCTGGGGGAGCGTGTCGCATATTAGGTTAAAAATATCGATCGACTCGTGGAAGGCCGGTCTATTAACCGGCTCCATAGTGCGGGGCGAAATGGGCTCGGGTAATAGAATCAGGCGCCAAGCAAAGCTTTCATGGTTGCGTTACAAATTCTCCCGGGTGTGTTGGCGGTGGACGAGGGTGGGGGGGGGGGAGAGGTTTGGAAGAGAATGGAAAATCGAATGAGAGCGCAATCTGCCGCGAGCTGGCGGCGCTGAAAGAATTTGCAAAAGGCTACGTACGTATGAAAGGACTGGCTGAAAAGGAAATTTTTCTTTTCTTATTTACAGGCACGCGAATTGACGGGGTGAATTGTGAATTTATGTTTATGCTTCTTTAAAGATTAAGATCACAGTGCGGAGAATGGAGGTATGCCACGGTTTAGTTATTGCGCGCATCTGGGTATATTGGATTTTCATAAAATATATTTAAATAACGGATGGCCATCGGGCCCCTCGAGTTCTCATAACCGAATCCCAGAATGTCGGGCCATAATTTCGGAATCGCAATTCTCCGCGTCTCCATCCAGAATTTTCAGCAACGAATCAAATTACGTTTTCGAATTTCAGGCTCGCGCGTAGACGCGTCCGTGCGCATTAACGATATTTCAATAATAAAGCTCCCCGGACCAAGCAACACGAATTCGTCCGACCAAGTCGCTTTAAGGAATTCCCGATTAAAAATAGTCAAAGCTCGCAAAATGACTTATGCTGTGTAATAATTTGTAATACGGTGCCAAAAATATATTCCGTACAGTGTTAACGAATTCGTTATTTTGGTTATATTTTGCTGGGCAACGGGGATTGCGCGGGAATGTCGTGCCTCTTCGCGGATAGCCAATGAAGTTTTAAATTGCGATTTCATTAGTGTCTTATTAGAAATAAGCAATTTAGAATAAAGAATTAAATTCAACATACAACATAAATTCAACGACAATTCTAGATTATAATCGCATTTATAACGTTATTATACTTCATTCAATTACAGCGTATTCTCCACTTTAATAGGATTATTATGTATTCAGGTCGCTGTCACAACGTTACAATTACCGAGCGTATTATATTAAAGTGGGCGCAAACCTAAATTAAAGAATATCCATTTCTCAATCGGGATTTGCGAGTCTTTTTGTGCCCCCGCTCCCCTTTGGTTTTTTTTTCGTTTATTTTTTAAATTTTTGACTTTTGCCTTTGGTTTTTCATTTGCAACGCTCCTCATTATATACATTACGGTGTAAAAAAATCGGCATTTTTCCTGTCCAACGAATATTTTCGCCGTTTATTTATAGTTAACAAAAAAAAAAAAAAAAAAAAAGGGCACGCGGACCGACGCGCGTACGTATTTACTTCATTATGGAACTCTATCGAAAAGCCTTTAACGTTTTCGATCGATGCTCGAATCGCCGGACTGCGCACGGATGGGCAGAAGAACGTCGGTGTACAATATTGTGGTGGACTCTGCTTGATTTGGGAAGACACAAAAAAAAAAAAAAAAAAAAAAAAAAAAAAAACAAGCCTTAGCAAAGGGGGATGCGAGAGCAAAAGCGCGAACTGATGATGCAAATCAAAGAGCCGAATTGTTAATTATGCTATGTAAATCTAGGCGCACTGCGATTTAATGTGTACGTGATAAACTAAGGGGGGACAGAGCGACTATATGTACGACCAGTCCGTTCAATTTCTACTTTTTTACTCGCCTCTCCCCTCCCCCTATTGATAACACACTCCTCGGCGTTAATATTGCTTTTGTTGCTGTTGTTTTTGTCGTCACATACCCCGCCCCCTTACCACCCGTCGCCCAGCCATTGCGACCGCGATTTCGTCTCGGTGTCTTTTCGCTTTATGAATACGCGGCCGCAAGCGAACCGACCCCTTCTCCCTTCGGCTTCCGTTTCCGCTGGCTCTATTTCCCGCGCTGCTCCTACTCTATAATATATATATATAGGGACATGGAGTCGTGGAGCGATTATTTTATATATTATATATACGCGCAGAAATCCACACCGACGTCTTTTAAGAGAGATTTTAACGTGATTTTAACAAACTCTCTTTCTATACTAATACATGTATGTATTAGTTTCTCATTCTTTTCAATATATGCATAACATTAGCATATGAATGCTAATATGTCAAAATTTGTATTACAATAATCCAGTATACTCAATTATCCATGTATATAGAATTACTCAGGCCATACACTATTCTATAGACAATAAAACGGATGAGCAATTTCATAAATAATATTCCTTGATTACGTTTCACTGTTTAGTGAGCTACAGTTTAATCTCAGATAAAAATTATAAAAACAATGCGTAGGATGAGTTGAAAAATATCTAAAACCATTATACAAACTTTTAATTTTTATGTGTTTTTGGTGATAACTTGATAATGTAAATTTTACAATAAATTTTATATACATTTTTATTATAAATTCGTGAATATCCCAATATAATACTGGCGAGGCGATTTTAGTAATTTTATTTATCTCACCTTAATACTGTTTTGCTTCGGGATTAAGTCCTGAAATCCATTTATTTTCATTTTAGCAGCTAAAGCCTTTTTATCTGTGCAGAATCTTAAAAAAGGGGCCACCAAAGTATTTCACTTCCCTAAATAGATTTTATCCGTTGAAAAAGTTACAGATCTATAGATATATAGGTGTATGTGTGTATGGACGACAAGTGACGGAGACATTAGAAGATACAGAGGGAGAGACCGAGAGACTGAGAGAGGACGGGGGAAGCAAGCGAGATGAAAAAAAATGAAGAAGATAACAAATAGAGCGGCCGTTCAGCCGAGGGTGAAAGTCTCTGTAGAGCGGTGAAAGTAAAGGAAGTTCCATTAGCGAGTCCGTGGGCGCGAGGTGAAAATTCATATCGGAGACCCCGATGTACTCTCCGTACGCGTGTTTTCGGGGCGGCCTTTATTCTTACGGCATTATACGCGCACGGACGAGATATGCGCAACATGTAAAAACAACGAGGCTCGCGACAACTTTCTAACGGATTTTTGAGGGAGAACGGTAATCCGGTCGCTATATGCTTTTAAAAAAATATATTTTTTTGTTTGTTCTGTTTTTTTTTTTTTTTTTTTTTTTTTTTGAAAAGCAAACTTGAGACTTTGAGATGCCGTCGTTAATATACTTACGAGGAGGACGCAACTACTGCGGATCGCAGATTTGAATGAGCAAAATTCTACCCTCATCCTTATGATACTAATAGACCATATGCGGAGTGGCTAATACCGAGGCTCAAAATTTTTGCCGAATTACATCAAAATCTGACGTTTGTCAACTGCGTACAGTTAATTAATGAAAAAATCCGTCAATATAATGTAACGACGTATAAGATAAAAATTAAACATCTTGTTTATGTAAAAGATTGACAATAAAAGCATAACACTGTTTATAATGCAAACACTAGCTTTGTTAATACTTAATTAACGCTACTTTTACAATTTCACCTTAAATCGCGTATTAAATTTACATCCGGCACAGGACTAGCTACTCAGCGTATCGTCCGTTCGTATCACAAATTTCAAGGTAAAAAAATTTTTTTCTTTTTTTTTTATCAAAACACGCCCTTCTTAATTGGCGATCGTTAAATATTTAATTAATATAGAAATCCTTGTATATTTTCCTCGAATTTTTACCCGATACTTTAGTATTTGTCGCGACGGGTGCGGTTCTACCGCCGGCACGTACAGAGCCATGATCGAAACACGCTGAGCGAATTACGTCTAATTACAGCTGCTGGAATTCTGCGCGTCAAAAAAAAAAAATATAAATAAATAAATAAAATTCGTACATAAATTGCGATATACTCGGGGCGAAAAACAATTTCTACCAACGAGCTGAGTTTGGAATTTTACATTCGTTCAAAATGTTTTAATTAAAGCGGACAGTTACTGGCTGGCTTTCCATTGTAATAAACGTGAATTATAACTATAATGTATTCGTATTCAAAAGTCCCTGTAATATTAAATTTAATTTATACCGCATAGTGCAATTTTAAGCTGGTTTAAAATATCATAGCCGTTAAAAAAAAGTGAAGGTAATAATAATTACAGTAAGACTGAATTTTATTTAGCAAAATTTTTGTTAAAAAAAAAATCAATGATCGTAATGTAAAGACCATAATGATCGTCTTCGTTAGCATAAAGCGAAATTTTCTTAGGGTAAATTTTGAATAAAACTTATGTATATATTTTAGATCTGCGGCCGGTGCTCAAAATTTCAAGTTTATATATAAAAGAGCTTTTAATTTTCTGTGCAAACGATAAAAAATAAAAAGTTAAAGAGCTAAATCGCAGTAAGATTGTAAAAATATATAGAATGAATAAACTTTGTGGGCAAAATTTATGAAATTGAAAAAATTATGAGTTACTCGGAGCTTGTGCTTGAAATTTAATTAAACATAATAGAATAAAGTGTATATATATATATATATATATATATATATATATATATATATATACAGAATTTCAAAATTCTGAGGCAATATTAAAATGTACTTTCCCGGGGGCAAATATTAATTTCACTATAAGATCACATTTAATCATGAATTTATTGCTTCTTTAATAAGTTCGCAAAATTGGATAGTAATCAGTTTCAAAGTTAAATTAAAGCATGACGTCATATAATACAAGTGCAACAACTTCCCTTATAAACTTTGCTTATTTCGTAAAATTAACTTGGGCGCTCGATGTCGGAAGAGCGGCCCGGGAAGAGGGGGGGGGAGGGAGGAACTTTTTCCCAAAGTATAAACCGATGTAAATTTTTCAAAGGAAGTATGAGAATGTCCGCGCGACCTTGTGGTATTATATATGTACATACAGGAGGGCGCGATCTATGCGACGATCCTCAAATTATAAAAGCCTTGCTTGAGAGGGGCGTTTCCTTTTTTGTCGGGTCCGCGGAAAATCGCGCGCGCTCGCCTCGTTAAAATTCACCAATTATTAGTCACCAATTATTCCCCGATGCGCGATAAAAAGTAATTGTAGAAAGCAAAGGTATTCTGCGCGGTTTCGAGCGCGAAATTTCGTCCCGGTGTAAGCGTATGTGTATATATATATATATATATATATATATATATATATATATATATGTATAACAAATCATACTTATATAACGAAGTGGCGTATGGTAAAGAGGTGGAAGAGATGGGGAACAAGAGGACGGAGGCGTGGAGGGGTGACGAGGAAGATAGAGAGAAACAAGAAAGGATATGCACTGTACACTGTCGAACGCGCAATAAATTAAACTTTTATCGTCCCTTCGTCCGGTATTGCAAAAAAAAAAGAAAAGAAAATAGAATTACGAGATAAAAAAGAGGGGAATAGAGAGAGAGAGAGAGGAGAGAGAGAGAGAGAGAGAGAGAGAGTGGGAGCGAGGGAGAGAAACTGAAAAGGACAGAACAGAAAAAACGAAGTAAAATTGACGATGCTAAAAATAAAGTTTGTATCGAACGACGCGCGGGGCTCGTTTAATTCAAGCGCACTCGTCGAATATTCGATGATAACCACGAACTCCGCGTAATTGCATTGCAGTAACTCTCCTTCCTCGTCCTCGCTCCCCCCCCCGACCCGTCCCCTTTCGAAATCCACCTTCTTTTTGCGCTTCCACGATTCATCCCCTCTCCCCCACGCCTCCTCCATCACCAACGCGTCGGCCTCATCTGCGAATTACGCTTTATGGAATCAATATAGCGCGTTTCTCGTTTAACAAGTCGTTATGTGCATATAGTTATTTTTGAGAAGATGTTGCGACTCGCTTGTTCTTCTCTATTGTATACTTTTTTATTTATTTTGATTTTTTTTTTTAATTCACAGACACGCATTACAATCTCTTTTCTTTTCGTGATTCCATTTCCTTCGAAAACCCCGGAAATCTTACCAATCAGAATAAAGAAACGAGAATTCAATGAAATGCTTTAATGACGGGAAGAAAAACCACGTTTCAATCAATGCAATTTGTATCCCAAAAGAGAGCTGCAATAATTGCGTACGCGAAGATACAAAACGGACAATACGCTATAATTTTACCGCAATAGATTTGTGCAACACCTCGCGCGGGAATATCTCTTGCATGCTATTTCACCGTATTCGACAATCGTCTGGTAATACTTGATCGTAGAATCTCGTATGTATACACACGGCATAGATTCAAATAAATTCGAAGCATATTTCAAACACGTCTCGGTGTACTCGCGAGACCATCAATTATCGTACGATAGCATTGAATATGCATATGAAAATGAATATATAGTATATTATTTGCCTATATCTTAAAAATTAAAATCACCACCGCGGTTATATAGGCATGAAATTGAAAAATATTTGTCTTCTTCTCTGTCTCTATCTTCTCTCTCTCTCTCTCTCTCTCTCTCCCTCTTTCTTTTTCCTCTTTTATTTGCCAAGATAATAGCAATGTTTCAACTGTGTATACAAGTAGATATATAAATATAAATCACCTGATATATTGCCCACTCATCCACTTAGCAAAGATCGCTTTATCTTCTATATGCGTATATAATTATAAAATACTATATATATATATATATATATATATATATATATATATATCGACGAAATTGTTGAAATACGTCTTTATTATAATAATTCTCCAGAAGGCCGAAACTTTCTCTCAGATTTCATAATAAATATATATCTGCAGATAATTTTTAAAAGACACTGTTGTTGGGCCAAATAGATAAATTAGGTCACATGTGTGTGTGTGTGTGTGTGTGTGTGTGTGTGTGTGTGTGTGTGTAGATCTGCGTTGATGCGCATTTGCGAATTGGCGCGCGTATTGGAAGATTTCATTAGAAGATATTGAAGAAACAGTCGCGGAACTCGCTTGAAATATGCCCGTGTGCCTTTCAAATGCAAATAATAAACTTTGCTTGTGTATATATCTATGTATATATATATTACTTGAAAGTAATGAGATTCAGAGCGAGGTTATTGTTATATACATTGTCAAAGAATTCAGAAAGGACAATTGAATGGAAAGGTCGCTCTCGAAATGAATTAGTTTAAACGTCGGAGAGAGAGAGAGAGAGAGAGAGAGAGAGAGAGAGAATTGCAGGGCATAAAATTTATTAGCCGTATTTGTCTTTATTATCTATTTGACGAACACGGTTTTTATCGAGGCTGAAGTTTTCGGACATAAAACTGAAAAATGAATTCAGCCCGCGTTTTTTGTGCTTATCACGTATTTCTAAGAATCGCTAAAAAACATATAAAATCTCCGATAATTAGTTCGTGTACGAAATCTTTTGTTAAATAGAAAATAACGGCGAAAAGATTGGGAGTTTTCAATGGGTTTAAAAGTCTCTTAACTGGAGCGAACTATATATATATATGTATAAATATCACAGTAGTGGCGCAAGGTTATTTCGATAGCAGGCGCTATATAACGTTCTCCTATATATCGCGAGCGCCTGGAAGAACAATGGGCGCACATATTTTAAGAAACATTTTAAATTTTATTTTTCTTTCTAGTTTACAGACACACACACACACACACACACACACACACACACACTTTTATAGTCGATATACAATCGATAATGCGACGAGTATGTACCGATTCCCCGATGAGATAGTATTCAGGATGATTTTTTTTTTGTGTATGTATTCGCAATGATTAATATGTATAAATATTACAAGTGTATGAAATGTGGCCTTCTTTGATTATCGGCGTAGCCTGCGATTCTTATTTAGTTTAAATTACTTGGCAGCGATACACTCGAGAGCGCGCGACGAAACAATGTTTCTCTATGCCGTTTCTGCTAATCGCGCATCAAGAGCCGTGATTTATCATGCCGCTGACATCATCGCGCAAAATGGCTCATTACCCGAGAAATAATCAATGCCTGTACATTATCGAATGTATATATTATGTAGTGTGTATCAGTGGATAAAGTTGCAAATGTATATAAGCATCTGGATATACAGATGTATATGTGGACACAGAAAAATGCATCCGAGATTTTATGTAACGATCGCCATTTGGTATTTTAATTAGGAATAATAACCGCGAATTTAATTTAAATACATCGCCTTTTGCATTAAATTCCAATTAAAATTCTATACTTCTTTTTTTTCTCTTTCTCCTTTCCCCTCCCGCATTATTGCATGCAGTTTTTTTAATTTTGTAATATATTTTAATATTTATCTAGTGTGCCCCTATATATATATATATATATATATATATATATATATATATATATATATACTATATATATATACAGATATAATTTTATATTAAAAAAAAAAACATTCGACAGAAATTGATTTTCATTATAAAGTGGTTTTTATTTTAATTTTTTCTATCAGACCCAACAGCGCACAAAGGATTATTAAATTTTCAATGAATATTTCATTAATTTTTAATATATGTATTCATTTACTTTTATATAGAATTATATATTGTACGAGAACATTGTCGAAGAAAATCTCATTATATAAATAAACGAATTTATTCTTCTTCTTCTCAATGAATTCATTTTAAATTATATTGGACGCGCACGGATTTTATTGAAAAATATCAAGCGGCTGTCTGATACAAAAAAAAGAATCACGACGTGTTCGTATTAGTTTAACTTTCGAAGGCTTATTATTGTATATAATCTTTAATAAGCCTTTTTTTCATCTAAATTATAACACACGAGCAGAGCTTTTTTAATTTCATTAAATTTTCAAATCAGATTAATATTCATCGATTACGATGGATTTTAATTAGATGTAGAGTACAGGAACATCGGTTATATATATATGTATATAATAATGCACGGGGAAGTCATATAATTCTCTACAATCGACGTTTCCTGGATTGTCCGAGTCAGCGATAAATTAATTAAACGAGAGCGACAATTTTAATTAACCAAATGGATACACTTGAGACTAGAGCCAAAAAGGATTTAAGCGCGAGGCTGTGTATACACACACACACACACACACACACACACACACACACACACACACCCACACGTACAATAAGGTAATTTAAATATTAAAAAAAAAGAAAGCTTATAATAATTTCAAATAAAATTCGAAATTACGTTTGTGAAATAATAGTTGCTAAGTACTTTTAAGACGATTATATGGCACTGTCGTTTGATCTACTTAATATCGAGCGAAAGAACGGAATCGCGCTATAAATGCAAATTAAACTTTTGCAAAATGTCCCGAATTAACGCATAATTGCGAGCCCGTTAATTGGATAAATTTATATACGTTCGTGTTACAAGAATCGGAAATTTTTTTTTTTTTTTTTTTTTTTTTAAGTTCGTTAAGTGCGACAATTGATACAGTTGCCATCGAGAATAAAGATAAGCCTCAAAAAGAACCTCTATGCATTCCGTTATCTTTGTAAGAAAATATGTATATAAAGAAACAAAAAACGAACGTATCGTTTACGATTATATTACGTTCCTGAGACAATTTTAAAAGACGATCGCAATTACGAGTAGTAACAGTCAACGCGCGACATATTAATATCAAGTTTAAAGAACGCGCCGTTCCCTTAAAGTAAAGGATTTCTGTATACAATTTGCATATGTGCGCGAGCATGTGTGTGTGTGTGTGCGTGTGTGCGTGTGTGTGTCTGTGTGTGTGTGTGTCAACATAGTACTTTTCGCTGCAGTAATTAAGATCTTATCGAAACTCTGTTGCACCGTGCGATAAATTATCAATCCATTCCCGCTATAATTAGAACGCCAATAATCCGCTTTTAAAACACTTGCATCGTAAGCAAAGGCTTTACTGCGTTCTTCTTTCAAGTATACAGATAATGAATTATTTCGAATTATCGTTAAAAATCCGGTATTTAATAATGCGAATCGAAGCAAATCTTAATTCATACGACATATTTGATATTGGTTTGTACTACTTACGTGTGAAAATTCGCACTCAGAATCGAGGAACTCTTAACTTACCTGCAATGGGAAAAAATTTAAGTTTATTAAAATACTCTTTTACATTTGCTATCAAATAGTATGTTTTCTATATCAAGTTTACACTCCCATATTTAAAAAGTAAAAAACTATTCTATCCACAGGGTAATTTTAATTTGATTTTACGCTCTGTCTGAAGAAATAAAATTTAAAAAACTTAATTAAATCATCGATTAATCAAACGGCATTTGACCCCCTAAATATGGGGTTGTAAAATTGTATTTGAAACCTCATTTTGCGCTCACTACTATATAAAAATACAGATTAAAAATAATCAAACGCGCGTATGTATAGTATAATAATGTATAATAAAAAATACACTTGTTCATTTATAATAATAATAACTTATCGTTTAAGAAGTTATAACTATCAGGATAATAGAAACAAATTGACTTTTTAAATCTCACTTCTCATGTGGCAAAGGTACGAACGCTCTTTGGTCTGCAGAGCAACAAGTCTTTTATGAGCGAGAGAAGAAAACAAACGACAAAGTTGGAAGAAAAACTCGTTGAAGGAAGAAATAAAGACGTATAATAGAATAAGAATGCCATTGTGCTGACCCTACTAATTTCGCTTAGATTATCATGACCATTGTAAATTTTAAGTGGATTCTGCAAGTGTGCCCTAGACCTCTTGTTTACTATAAGTCTCGCCTCGAGGTAGAACAAAGGCCCGGAAGAAGCTCGGAGGAGGGGATCGGGGGCGGACGAAAAAGAATTCGAAGGAGAGAGTGAGAGCAAAGCCCTTGCACTCTAAATGCTGGGGAAGAAGAGCGAGAAAATTAAGTTCCGCGAGCGCTCGCGCCGCCAACCCTTTACTCAATAAGGGCCCCGGGGGAGTGGTGGCGGAGGGGAGGGGAGCGAAGGCGCACAATCGTCCCTAAACGTTAACTGCAGCTACGGGCGACAAACATTTCTAATTAAGCATCTCGAAAGTGCAATTTTACCTTTTCAAGCGGCGCCCGATTCCTCTAGCGCTCGTTCGAAGCCTCTGGGGTGGAGTAGGAGGAGGGGGGTGGTCGACCGCTCCTCATACACAAATCCGACGAGCTTTTTATTTATACCGCGCGAGCTCGATCTTATTAAGTCGCCTTGCCGCGTTAACTTTTTTTTCCTCTTTCATTTTCAACGCGTCCACCTCGATTCCGTCCCTTTATAAGCAAGATGCGGTAATTTGCGATTGCGATTGCGGTAACCTGGCGATTATTGTAACGGTCGTGTACACGATCTTTTTGTTTACATATAAGTTTAAGGAAATGTGTTATATCCATAATTGGACGATAAAAATTCGACTTAGAAGTTCGTTTTATTGAATAATGTTCAAAAATCTGTCAAATATTTGGAGCTATGCAGAAACAAACTTAACCTGTCTACTTAAAGATAGATCAGAAGTTGGAAAACTGTCGAAAAATCGTAAAGAGATGATAAATTGTCGTTCGAACGACTCTGCGACATTTTGTACCGTTGGGCTCATCTTGGAAATAACTTCAATTCTATAAATTGCAACTATCGCGCGGGTGAGATGATAACGAGCAAGGCTGAACAGTTCGCACGATGGGACAGAACAGGGTAACAAATTCTATCCGCTACATAAATCGTTCAAACTATCATTGAAAACGTTTTTTTTTTTTTTCACCAACAATTACATTGCTCATTAGCTGAAAAGTCGAAAAGTCTAAGTATCATTATTTAATTAATTTTTCACTTGTTTCCAATTTAAGAGACGCTTTTCCATTTGAAATTACTTTTTCACTCGACTAAACAAGATGCACCTTTTACGTGAACTCAAAGATTCTTACATCCAAGGAATTTTCCGTAGGATAAATAAAAATTTCTCGTCTTAAAAATTTGCTTGACAAAAAAAAAAAAAAGACGACAAGCCTGTAACAGGTTTCTCCTCTATACATGAATTCGCAGCCAAATGCATCAATACAAAATGGCCTGCACAATGGTTAAGTCGCTAATGGTTGCTAATCCGTGAGATAGCGATAATCAGTTAAATAATTACAATGCCCGGAGTTTAAATTACACTCCGTATGCGAGCAGAAAAAAAAACGTGAAATAAAAATTGTTTATCGCCTCTGGCAGCTTTCATTCCTTAACGTGCAACTGCGCATAAAATGTTCGTTTTGGTGTCGAATACTGGGTTTTATTTGCACTGGCCCGCTTTACCTTTCCGACGAGCCTTAATCAAGCTAGTGGGCTAAGAACGCCGATGGGCGAGTTTTAGTCAATTTTCTATTTCCGAACGCGCGTTGTCATTGCGCGAGGACGAATGTCCGTGAACTTTCGTTCCGTTCGCACCGTGTGCTACTGTAAACGAAATGATTGTACACATATTGCATAGACGCACGATACTCACTGTCAACGGAAAAAAAGGAAAATTTATATATTCACACACGATTTTTATACAGGCAAAGATTAAGGGTATATTATGTGTATCATCGCCAACACCGCTACTACTAGCACTATAACTACTACTATTTATACGACTACGTACTACTTGTACTATTACTACTACTACTATAATGGCAAAATCCACTTTATTTTAACTAGCGATTCACTCCTATATCACAGTTCCAAGCTCTATTATTCAGAGCGCGGAGCTTTTCGTTAATCACGAGAGCTATATATATATATATATATATATCCGACAAAGATACGGAAAACGGAGAGAGACAGAAAAGATATAAGGTTCCTGCGAATTTCGCAAGGCATTGTATCCACTTTGCGATATAATTAAACGTTTTAATTTTGTAAAGACGTTAGAAAAGAACACGAGGGCGGGTGGTGGGGGCGGGAGAAAAAAACAGAGCGCGAGAAACGTATGGCAAAGCAAGGAGGGCTGATGTATTTAAGAAACTTTAGTTCGCAAGTTATGCTATATTATATGTATATATATGTATATATATATATATATATATATATATATATATAGAGAGAGAGAGAGAGAGAGAGAGAGAGAGAATACATATACATATATAGAGCCCCTGGTAAACTTTAGTTCTGCCCGCGTTAATTCTGCTAGGAAAACTCAGTTAATCCAACTTAGAATTTCGCCGTTCCTGAATCCCTGCGTTATAACGCCATACTCAGCGTTTTCCATAGTTTCTGAATATCTTCCAGACCCCCTCCCCCCGCCCGCAACCCCTTTACCAACCTCCTCCTTTCACTATGCCTCTCTGGCGTTCTCGCGAATTCGCGCACTCGGTCCTTTGCACTAATGCGCGACGCGGCACGTAATTATACGAATTTTTTTGGCCTGCCGCTGTTCGTCCATCGGTTTCGTGCTCGCGAACAATTGCAATGGCAAGTGCAATTCGTCTCAATTCGTGCGGCGCACAGCGGATGCAGCGGGGACCCCCGACCGACGGGCTTTCCTTCGTTCATGGCGATTGACTGCCTAAACCTGGATATATAAATTTAACGTAGTTTGCAGCTGAGTAAATCGTTTCGAAATTTTTCCGTTTCTGCCAATTCGTGCATCCTCACCCTCGGATTTTTCAATGGAAACTGAGAAACTTCAACTTTTCTAATTCAAATTTTTTCATAGATACAAGATCCTTAATAAAAATATTTCTTAATAAATCAGTCTTAACCTGCGAAATTCTTTGCATGATTCATCTTCAATTTTGTGCGTTTTTAAATTAGAAAAATTCATAATTTTCTCAGAGTTTGCTTACGAATCCATCATGTAAAATTTTCTCATCATGTAATATTCACGATAATATGAACGTATAATTTAGTAAATTACGTATCTACAAATGAGCTTACCTTGGGAATTCATAGTTTAGTATTTAAGTTTTTGGATGGATTCCTATCTCAAGTTCTTCATACACTCGGTCTAGTTATGCCTGGCTTTGCCGTTTACTGTATAGTTATAACATTGACGCGTTTAATGGATAAAATTTTATTTGATGACTCTATACTATCGAATATACACGTAATATATTAGTTTTGGCGACTGAATTCTTTCATCGGGCGCATTTGACTTTATTATTCAATTTTTTTTTTAAAACACGACCATAGCGGATTTTATACATACACACACACACATTAGAAGAACAAAATTTATACATACAGCTGGAACAATTTTTTACTATATATATATATATAGTACATATGACATTGGAGTATATAATGCGAACGTTATTGAAACGGAACAATGACGCTGATTCAAAATCTTGTTTTTTAGCTCGGCAAATACGCTTTCAATTTTCAATATAGAATTATTTGTTCGTTCAATATTAACTCGCATTTCTATAACCTGACAGGAGCACGGCCTGTTTTATTTGTACGACAAACAGCGCTGCAAACTCGTTAGTTCGCTTTGGTTTTCGCAAACGCGATGCACGCGCGGATCCTTGAATAATTGCACTTCAATATATATATACATAACTCCCTTCAGTTTTTAGAATTTTTACTTTATCAAGGCACTTTTATATCATAATTCTGACGATCAGCTTCCGCTCGCTTTTGTTTCTTGTCGGACTTTGTTTTTTTAATCCAGTCCCGGGACAAAATTTAATTCCAAACGCATGAATTAAACAATTCGTTGCTAAAGAATGACGCGAAAGGTAGAGTAATCTTCGATCCAGGCTAGCGATGATGCGCGGTTTAGAATTACTATAAAAAAAAAAAAATTATGACCAATTTGAAAAATTAAAATTGATTTTCCCATACACTTGTTTAAGTCAAATAAGAATATTAACATTGACATGTAATACATGTTAAAATCTTATTTGCTGAGTTTTTGGCCAGTTTTGTCAATTTTTAATCCAATAGATGGAAACACGCATTGGCAGATTAATTTGGGCCTAGCAACCTTGGTCTAAGGTGGGTATTGTGACGGTACTTAATTTTCTATTCTTACTTTTTTTTAATTTTTCCTTATTTTTATTTTTCAGTTTTTATTTTTATGCTTTTTTATTATTATTTTATAATTTTCGATACTTTATATACTTTATTTCCTACTTTTCTATACTTTTACATTAACGAATTTAATGCCGTTTTTCAATTATTCAATTTTCAATAAGTAGTTTCGTTGTTCATTACTCGTTACCCTTACTTTGTGAAGGACTTTTCCTGTATCTTAGTTTTTTCTTGTTCGAATTACCACTTCGAATAGATTATTTTAACTATAAATGTGAATAATTTATAAAAACTGAATCATAGTCGCATGCTTCCGAGTTGTAAAAACGAAAGCTCAAGAAGTTGGAAGAATTGTTCATACCAATAATTAAAAGAGAAACAAAGAAGCTGCAATCAAAACAGTATGAAAAGCCGGTTATATTCGAGATGGTTAACAATATTTTAATTCTTGAAAATATGAATATGTCGTTATTACCTTTGCCATTTGACAATACAAGCGTATAGCGTTATTGACCTAACAATCAACTATCGCCAAGCCTCTCTTTACATATCTCTAAAATCAAAAAATTTATTATTCTTCTATGTGCTGTTTTTTAAACATTCATGAGATCTATTTTTTATTCGAGAAGAAAGCGCAATCCGTGGAAGATAATGTAAAATACGACTCTGGCGAATCTTAGCTTCTTCAGTCATTATTTATTCTGTATTCTAAAGAATCTTAATCGTGTTCTCATCCTGTATCCATGTATGTAATAGGTGTACCTGGTGCAACGAGTACATCGGGAATAATTTTGACAGATCGTCAAACCAATACACGTTGCGCACCCAAATATACGTCGACCTTTTCACCTGCGCACGAGTCGCGATATTTTATAGCCGATCCATCGTGCGCGCGACGAAAAGTGCGGGTATTCTTAACACACACCTTGATCCGTTAGCGTGCGCGCGCGACTAAATTCAATCAAATACGGACTAGGGCGTTCGCTACTAAGGAACCAGACCTTAGGATAGTACGATGGTATGTGCTCGGATGTATGGGCCAGAAATACGGGGCTGTAAAAAAGTAATTGTAATGGGGGAGAAATGCATGAAAAATATACTTGATGGCGATGTGGTTGAAATTTATTAAGCCACCGTGAACGTAATGCTGGAAGAAGAGGGAAGAGTAATATTGAACAGAGGAGTCGCGGGATGAAGCAATTAATTACGAGAGAAACGTTGATAAATATAGTAGGTGGCAGCATTTTAGACGAAGATGATGAGAACAGAAGTAATGGATGCAGTTACTGGAAGAACGAGAAAGTAGGCTTTTAACGGATATTGATGGCCAGAAAATAGGATAAATGGTGAAATAGAGAAAAAAAAACATAACCTGTGAATATAAAGGAGATTTATGAAAATAAAGATTTATGAGGATAAAATAGTCAAGTTTTATAGAAGAGGGACGAAATTCTAGGAACGAGAAAACTATAAGTAAACGTGCGGCGGAGGGAGGGAAGAAAGAAAATGTAAATATGAAGGAAAGGGAAGAGATATGGAGATTTAGACTAGGAAATTTGAATGAAAGTTCTGTATTTTGCAGTTTTGAATTTTTCAAAAGAAAGGGAACGGAATGCATGAGATATGTCAGAAAGAAGCGCGGAAACGCTAAAACTTATTCGGAGAGTACGCGAACGATCAATAGCAGACATCCTGGCAGATCGAGAAAAAATGAGACAAATTATGCGAAGAAGAAAGAAGAATAAAAAAAGAGTAAAGACAGGATGTGTATGCAATGTGCGCGGTGATGTCCTATGGAATATTCTTAATAAGAAGAATAGCGATTAGAGACTCTATAAATTTTATGGTACAAGTATAGCATGAGATAATATAAACATAGACAAAGAGTAATTTTTTGCCACTTACTCCACCGAATGGTGACTGATTTTCGTTCTGTCTATATCAAAGGACGAAGGGGCGAGATTTAACTCAAAAACGAACAAAGAATGTATTATATTCGCTATTGTTAAAAAAATCTATACGATTTAAAACGGCAAACTTGTTTAATAGTTCGATAAAATTTTAGTAAAATTGATTTTTAGAGAAAATTCTTACAATAAAGGACATAATGCATGAAAAGAGTTAAATTAAATATCAAGAATCGATATAGTGCATATATAAATGAGTCATTTTCAAATAAATTTAATTTTCGCTTTAATATTATAAAAATAATTCATTGATTATGTTTTTACGTAGTTCTGATTTTTTTACATATTTTAAGGTATTAAAATATACCACGTAGAGTAAAATATGTATCGTTACCAGAAAATACGTACTTTTTTTAAGTACTAAATTTATTTAAAAAAGAACGATATATGTAATTATGAAATTGACAAACAAATTTTTCAACGAAATGAAAAATTCTCACTTTCTAAGAGCAATGTTTAATATTCATTGGCTAAAAGCGCTCGATGATGAAAAAATATTTTGAAAAATCTTCTCCATCTAAAAATAAAGTAAATTATTCAATTAAACGAGGCAAAAACGAGGTCTCTCGCGACATTTATGAATTTATTAGTTCCAGTTTCGAAGGCGAGCATAATATAGCTTTAAGTAAACACGTGATTCATTCCCATCATGTGTATACGAAGAAGTATATCAAGAAAAAGCGACTTTTTAACTACATGTGTATATTATAACTTTTGAAACACGCTAATTCCTTGTTTAAATTAAGAGAGAGAAAAAAAGAAGTAACTCACACATTCTCATCAGCAATATATTTTACAGAAATTTTTCCTTGCCTCGTCGCTACTGTATCTAATCGTGGTTTTAAACAAAAAGTCGCGCTCAAAACGTATATTTTTCCTCTTTCGAAAACTAATTTTCAAATTTTTTTACGCCCCCCTCTCACTCTCTCTCTTTCTCCCTGAAAATAATCGTTCTTTTAAACGATGCACTTACGCATATTATACGCATTTATGCAACATGTGCATCGTGCTCTCGCGGGTGTTCACTTCTGAGTGGAGAGAGGGGAGGAAGAGAGAAACAGAAAGAGAGAGAGAGAGATAGACACAGTGAGAGAGAAACAGAGAGAACAGTGAGAGAGAGAAGAGAGAGAGACAGAGAGAGAGAGAGAGAGACACAGAGAGAGAGAGAGAGAGATAGACACAGTGAGAGAGAAACATAGAGAGATAGACAGAGTGAGAGAGAAACAGAGAGAGAGAGACACTGAAAGAGAAACAGAGAGAGATAGACAGCGTGAAACAGACAGAGTGAGAGAGAAACAGAAAGAGATAGAGAGAGAGAGAGAGAGAGAGAGAGAGAGAGAAAGAGAAAAAGAGACGATGAAAAGCAGAGGGAACGACGCGCAAACACCTGTGCGCACCGGCTTTGGATTTCTCTCTCTCTCTCTCTCTCTCTCTCTCTCTCTCTCTCTCTCTTCTGTGCTTCGCCCGCACATGCACACACACTGCACCGGGCAAAAGTCGTAGGAGTACCGGTTGAGACCCCGCGAGAACGAGTTCTGCAAGTTTATATATATATATATATATATCGCGGCGGGGGAAGGGGGGGGGAGGATCCGTAACGAAAGTGATACACTTTCGAGCTGGTAATACGTTATAATAAAGATCCCGCGCGGCCGAGCATAAAGCGTTATCGTAACGCGAAAGAAGATACTTATAATGATTTATGGAGATTATCGGCACGTTAAAAAGAGGGTGGCTGTGGGGGGGGGGTAGAGGGGTGGGCTTGAAGTAGAAGATCTCGAACATTATACGCACTTTTTATCGCGACAATTAATAGCCCGCCAATTTCATGGGGGGCGATTATAATATGGGGGAGGGGGATAATTTATTTTTCGCGACCGAGACGTTATAAACTTTATAAGCTCGGCTGCTGCTGCTGTTCAGGAATATAAAATATCCACTCGCTTAAAGTCCAAATTACAATATATTTCCCGCTCGCGAAAGACCGGATTAGCATTCGCGTATGTATATATATATATATATATATATATATATATATATATATATATACATAAAAGTTTTGTAACGCTGTATTAATATCGGCCCGTTAAGATATAACGGGCGTATTAACCGCGTGGAAAATATTTCCGAACGTTGCACAAATGTATATATAGAGAAAATTAACATTACATTAGTCGTCGTTATTATACGCGGAATCGAGTGAAATAAATTATAAAAACGCACTTGTATGTAGATTTCTTGTTAAGTTCCATTTCGATTCATTTAAATAAAGTGACAGGTATATAAAAAAAACAAAGAATTATCGCCATGGACGACTGGAAAATACTAGCTGGAGACAGTGTAAAAACAAAAATATGAAAATCTATATAGACGTGCGTGCGAGTGATTTGTAAAGTTTTACATGATATAGCTCGGCAACTTTCTAAAAGTCTTCCTCCAGTGTCGTAAAAAGGTGGAAAATATTCTGGAAAAAAGTCGATAAATTCAAGACTGCTCGCCCCTTCAAAATTTCCAGTCTAAAACGACCGTGTAATATATAGCAAGGATTTTTTGAATAAATTGAATAAAAGACATTGGCATTGCTCTACCTTTTTTGCCACAGTATATAATATATATATATCTGTATCGTTGTAGGTATGTATACAAAAGCTCGTAACGGTTATTAAAATTCGGCATATGTGGCTAAATAGCACAAAATATCAATAACAATTTCAAGTGTACATAAACATACGCACCTTTTTCACGCGCCTACATCCTGCCTGCAATAACAATAAATTTGCGCTCAAATTGATTGTATATTCTTTACAGAGAAGCTCATATATGAGTTCCTTCTCACTAGCTCTCTCTCTCTCTCTCTCTCTCTCTCTCTCTCTCTCTCTCTCTCGCTCTTCCATCATTATTGTCACGTATATCATTTCTAATTATCCTCGCCCGTATAATCGGGCAAAAAGAAGGAGGAGAAGGAGAGATAGAGTGAGAGAGAGAGAGAGAGAGAGAGAGAGAGAGAGAGAGAGAGACGCGCTCGAAAGGCGCAATTACTTCATGCTTTGGTGAACCGCAATCCAATTGCCATTATTATGTTTTATTATTTAAACTGCTTATTTCAGAAAGGTATACACTATCTCTTCTATATATAGTGTCGGTAATTTTGAGTTAATGGAGAATCATAAATGTATACTTATATAAAGATGTTTTTCCTCTCGCATGTGTATATGTATATATATATATATATATATATATATATATATATATATATATATATATATATATATATAATGTAAAATATAATATAATGCAAAACCTCAAACAAATGAACTCTGGTATACGGTGGTTGTGTGATGTGTACGAAATGCGGTTATACGCACTGTACAGACATCGAGAGAGGCTCGTTTTTATTCAGTGGATTTTGTGTTGATTTATGCGAAATATATGATATGATATTATATGATATATATATATATATATATATATATATATATATATATATATATATATATATATATATATATATATATATAACCATAGGATAATAATGTTAATGTTGGAAAGGGGATAATTAATGTTATACTCAAGCATCGAGAAAACTCCGTCTTCGCATATCACGGAAACGCGCGCGCTTAATAAATTACGCGCGCAGTACGAAGGAATTCAAGAAAGATTTCCAATAAAATACGATCGACGAGGGGGTGGGGGTGGAAGTCTTGTTCCTACAGGATTCAGAAAAAATTTGCGAAAGTACTTGCGATCGCCGATCAAGTCTTTCCGAGGACGCTTGCCGGCAATTTTCTCAGAGAATTCGCCGAACGGAAGCCAAATAGAATTGTTTCTAAGGGAATTTCAAGAAAGCTCGCCGACAGAATTGTACGCAGTCAGGGCTTTCAGAATAATTTCTCTGAAAGCTGTCGAAAGGCAGTCGAGAGACCTGCGAAAACGGCAAGCTGAAGGGATTTTTGAAAGGATCCGTCGACTTTCTCCTTGGCGCAGATCTTTTCGCGTTCGCTTTTAAAAAGTATCCTCGTATTATTTTTGAAACGTTGGGTGGAAAAAAATTCTGTAAGAGTCCTAGTCTTTTATCAGGATTGTTATTGCACTATTTTTCAAACGGTCCAAGTGTCAACCTGTCATTCGTATCTGCACGGAACTCAAGTATTCTTGCACAGAAATCATCCTGAAAGAATACGATAATCGTGCTCAGACCTTAATTTGAAAGAATTTCGAAGGAACCTGCTGTTTAGCGGGTCATTTTCAGAATGTATCTCTTCCATTGACTCCGAAAGCTTTTGGTAAAATGACTCCAGGACGCTCGTGTAATATCAGAATTGCTTCTGGTAGGAAAAAAAGCAATCACGGTTACGCCTGCTGCCGTAGTTCGGGGTCCGTAGGTTCGGTCAGACAAAATAGTACTCCACATAGTACCCATACCTGAGTCGTTTCCGGCAGTGCGGCCGATAACATCGACCCTTCCACCAATTCCTCCGAACGCTATCCCGCAACGTTCCACGTCCCCCTCGCGAAATTCTTCATTTTCGGGGCGAGCCACCGAGCCCTGTCGCGTCGTCGCGAGCCAGCCTCGTTGCTAAATTATCTTCTGAAATGGCGGGGCAGCTCCTTGGATAATTCGGGCCGCGACGCGGGCGCGGGTGTGGCAGACTGTTAACGAAATCGCAGAGCTCGCAAGAAGAGAACGAGGCGCGCAACGCCCGCTCGTTGTGACCGCGTGCAATGCAAAACTGCGCACACATACGCGCGCGCCGGACGTCTAAAAAAATCTGCAGCTGAAAAAGCTCAGATTTTCAGGTTGTTTTTTTTTTCTTTTACAACTCCGCGGCCATTCCTTTTCTTCTTTTCTTTCGGCGTCGGTTTTTTTAGTCACACTCCCCTCCCCCCCCCCCCAAACCCCATCACCGAATGCGATTGAAGAAGCGCAAAAGAGCGCGAACGCAAGAAGAGGACGAGCCGAGGAAAACGGGAGGAGGGGGGGAGGAGATAAAGGGTGAATAATAAAGAAGAGGTTCGGTATGATCCTGGACGCGGACGCTCGCCGATGCTGTTGCCGGTCGCTCTCGCGGCGAGGGGCCCCGCGCACGAGAATACGACCTTGGCTGCGCGAGGAATCCGGTCGAACAACATGAATCTCTTCTCGACGCGCACGCTGCTGCTAGGCCAGACTGTGTGTCTGTATAATATGTGTATGGCAGAGCCGAGCGTCGAACAGAGCCTCGGGAGAATAAAGGAAATTCCTAAGGCCTGCGGTGCGAATGGAGGAAGAGGGAGAGGCCGAAAGAACAAAACTGAAGAAGTCAATGTGATGAAGGCCCGAAAATGAATCAATCGATCGACTGGCTCTGCCGATTGTTCTCTTTTTCCTCGACTCGTTATTCTCATACCTCTCTTCCTCCCTTCTCATCTGCTTGCGGGTATTTAATTTTCTCTTCATTTGGCGGCTAATCAACTTACGTTCGTTCTCTCTCTCTCTCTCTCTCTCTCTCTCTCTCTCTCTCTCTCTGCCTCAGCCTCCTTTTCCTGTCTCCGTCGCCTGATTAAGATATTGAAAAAAAAAAAAAATTAAAAGAGGACTCGATTTTAAACGATCGTTCCGAGGTGGAACGACGGTTGTATTATACAGCGGTTAATTTGACCGTCCGGTCTCGTCGGCCGTGCCCGACATCAGCGCGGCGCTCTTTTTGAAAAACAAGCGAAACAGTCAAGTGGGCACAATGAGCGCGGCGCGACGACGATGGTTTCGAGGAAAATTCGTACACCTCGTTTGAGGGGGAATTTTTTTGCTCCTCGAGCAATTCGGACTGACTAATGCTCGAGGTTGAATTGAGTCATTGAAAGATCATTATTCCGAGTGCGCCGTTAAATTTTCAAGGCTTTGAAGAAAAGAAGAGAGAAATATATATTTTCCGCCCACTCGACTTTTCGACCTATCTTCTCGTCGGCATATCTCACCGGTCTACAAACGAGTTGTTTAAAAAGCCCTGTTGAATATTCAGCAAATTATTCGGCAATTTCAAAGTTCTTTTATATATATATATATGTATGTATGTAATTCATTTCGTAGACCCTGCACGCTTTCGACACGTAATGTACGTCCAAGTTTAATCCGACCTTTTACAAAATTGTACGACTTCCGTTTTTTTTTCACACGTATTTCCTTCATAAAAATGGTCACGTTATCAATTCAAGTCTATCCCACTGTCATCGACAATTATGGCAGTTCGCCTTAAATTACGAGCGTGCTTTTAATCCTCTCGCGTTGTCTTTGACATATTTCTTTGTGCCTCGACCAGGGATCGACGATGCGATCGACGAAGCATCCTGGTTCGTCGAAAACTGGAAAATGAAAAATTATAAAATGGCTCGCCGCGAGGCGAGCTGTCTTCTTAAAAATAAACAAAAAAAAGTACATTTTCATTCGTGGAAATTTGATGTCTCTTGCATTTGGTGACTTTTAAAGTGTGTAGAAATGAAAATCGTTAGAAATTGAGCGATTCGATTTGAGAAAAATTACATATAAGAAGAAGAAGCAATAATGTCGTTGTGCGGAAAAGTGTTTTTTTTTTCAGAAAATTTATTGTAGTTTATTGCAATCACGTTGAAATTCGCCCCGTTGATAACCGGGAGCGTGAAAAAAACTCTCGAACAATAATAATAAACGATAAAAATTAATAGTCCATTGCTTTTTTGTTCGTTAAAAGTTTCGGTGGGACTAAACGCGCAACGGCGCAGAGGATTTGATTAAATTTCGAAGCGTTGCATAATAATGGGCCCGCATGCAGAATACGTATGCGGGGACATAAATATACTTTAAGAAATAATTAAATAAAGAAAATTAAACATTGGGGGCAGATATATATATATATATATATATATATATATATATATATATATATGTACATATATATATAAATATGTGTATGTATGTATACATGGGAGTGCAGCGGGGTTGAATAAAGAAGTTCCTTGCGCGAGTTGCACGCGGCAGCGAATTATCGCCGTTTTATCGCGTGCGTTAATCATATTTATAAACGAGCGTTTAACTCGATGCGCGCGCGAATATAATAATTTTCGAACTTCATTGTGAAAACGCTTCCTCCCCCTCCCCGCGCCACTTCATACGTGCGCATTCCTTCGACAACAACGACGACGACGCGCGCCATTAGAATCCTCGTAAAAGCGCGCGCGCGCGCCCATCCTCTCGTCAAATTAAAGCCGCGAGCGTGTGACAAGTTAATTAGCCGCTTTAGCGCTACGCGAAAGGTTCCGAGCGAGACAGCGCTAAATGAATAAAAACGAGAAGGGAAGAATGAAAATGGGAATGCGGCACGTGCGCGAGAGAGAGAGAGAGAGAGGGTGCGCGGCGAAGAAAACTAAAAGTAAACCGTTGGCTTGACTCGGCTTCCGAGACCCCGCTGTCAAATTTCGCGCCGGGATGAAAAATTTACGAAGATCGTAACGTACACGATTTTTAGGGAGTAAGGTGGCTTAACAATAAATAAATACATACACACATATATATATATATATATATATATATATATATATATATATATATATATAATTATTCGAGAGAAGAATGGATCGAAACGAATTCGATGCACTTTTTTGAGAGAGTAGATGTGCGACGGTGGGTTTAATCATCGGAGCTTGTTAAAAAATTGCAATTGATTTATAGGTGCAGCGCATATAAAAATATAATAATAAGCTCAATGTATAACGATCGAAGAGAAGAAAAAGTAATAATGCCGAGGGATCAAAAATGAAGATAACGATGCGGGGCAATTTATAAAAAGGATCATGTATGGGTGTATAGAGAGGTGTAGCGAAGCAAGATAGGTTGAAGGAGACTGGATACAATATATAATATCGGGAGAATGGCAAATGAAATGGAATGGAAGAACAAAGGAGATTGATATATATATATATATATATATATATATATATATATATATATGTACATGGTTCATTATATGCCATTATCTGAAAAAGCCTCGCGTTCGCATTGACAAGTACGTTATATGTATGACAATGCGGCCGGATGCCTGATGCTGATTACGTTACATCTATATATATATATATATATATATATATATATATATATATATATATATATATATATAGGCATTCTGATTCATATCAAGGATCGAAGAAAGAGTATATATAGAGCCTTTTCGAAATTAATACTTTTCAGCTCAGAAGTCAACTTTATAAATATACGCCGCCCATCCTATATTGCGTTCGTAGGTTTCCTCAGGCGAATAATTCGAAATCCCTTCTAGCCGGGGCATTTACGAAAATATACATAATCCATCATGTGGTTGTAACGATATATTATAATGATACATATATATATATATATATATATATATATATATATATATATATATAATTTCAGCCAATAACCCAAGCAATCCGGGTGATTAACTTAATTATGAGGAGCGCAATAGAGGAGCGTTATAAAATATATATAACATGCAGCGTGTCTCTCGTATTATATACAACGAAAACGCTGGCATGCATGCGCGAGGCATTGTACACATATATATATATATATATATATATATATATATATATATATATATATATACATGCGCGTCTGTATGGAGATGCTTGTACCTCTATCTGTGTATACGTATAAATGCCTTGCGTCGTGCGTGCGCGCTCGCGCGTGTGTACGTATGCGCGCGAGCGTCGTCAGTGGGTTAGGTCCAAGAGGTGGGAACACCTGCCGCGCGAGCGCGCACCTGAGCATCCCGAGGCCGTTCAACCCGACGAGTCACCGAGCCAAGCTCCCCGTCTCACTTTTCCTCTCTTACTCCCGCCCCGCTCCCCGCACCGCATGCCGCCTCTTTCTCGTTTTATCTTGCTCTTTCTCATTCTTTTCCCTGTCTTTCTATGCACGTGTATGTACAATATTCGCGAGCGTGTGCGGGTGCCACTACGATATACAGGTGCGTGTATATAGATATATATATATATACCGACACTTGTTTGCGTGCGCACTTTGAACCTTTATTTTAAATGCATACATACATACATAGATACATACATATGTGTGTGTGTGTGTGTGTGTGTGTGTGTGTGTGTGTGTGTGTGTGTGTGTGTGTGTGTGTGTGTGTGTGTGTGTGTGTGTGTGTGTGTGTGTGTTGGCAAGGAGACAGGAGAATATGAGAGAAGCCCTGGGTAGAGACGGACGGAGGGAGGAAGGTGGAGGGAGAAGTAAAGCTGCTAACGTTTTATTTACTCCGCTGTTTAACGTGCAATTAGTTTTTCAGACGTGTTAATTGCCGAGAGCCCCAGCGATGGAGGCGTAAAGAAACTTGAGCTCACCGTGAAACGCCCACATAAAATTTCAAAGGGGAGGATAAATATTTTATTTGCAGCTGGAAAAGCGAAAGATTGGATGGTTTGGATTTTTCGTTATTCTCGCGGCGCAGCTTCGTATGTGAACTCGACAATGATGGGGCGCGAGACGGATTGTAGTACTTAATGGCTCCTCGAGTTATGAATCTGTATATATATATATATATATATATATATATATATATATATATATATATATATATAGTTATATAATCAAGAAAACCAAACTTGCTAACAATCAATCCTCTTCATTGATGCGCTTTTGTATGAGCCAGCGAGCTTCATATTAACACGGTCCTACGGCAAAATGTACTTTTCATAGAAATCTTTCACCTTTATAGAAATAGAATATTTTGAAGTTGGCTTGCATATGTAATAAAAAATTTATCACCGCAAAATTACAATAATTACAATACACCGATCTAGATTGAACATTGCAAGTTTTATAGTCTCTACCGAATTTACTTTACATCAGAGGATAGACGCAAAAATATTGAATATATATATATATATATATATATATATATATATATATATTTATCATTTTTGTATTGCACAAGCGGGCAAGAAATTTTCGCATATTTTAAAAATTATACAAAGACATTTCTATCGAATTCTATATAAAATAGGGTTAATGTAACACTTTCGTATGTAATTTAAAATATATATACATACACACACATATGTAAATTGATTCATCAAGATATATTTAGAATAATACGAGGACGGTTCAGTAAGTACCCGTGTTTGAAGACAGAGGGCGTTCCTTAGGGAAGCTCGTGTTATTATCGTGTGCTGCCATCTATCAAACGAAGCCAAATCAAATTTCAAATATTAATAAACAAATATTTTACATGATAAGTTGTTTATGAAAATATTGTCGGCCCGACGTCGGCCCCAAAATTGCCGCGAGTTCTCACGGTAGTCAACAAGCAGAAGCGGCTGTTAACTTCGAAGCAGTGTTTGAAGCAATTTAAGCGAGATCCGAAGGACTTTTTGCGTCGAGTTCTCAATGTTGATGAAACCTAGATTCATCATTAGATAATAGAAACTAAGCGACAATCAAAACAATGGATTTCTCGCAGTGAATCTGCTGCAAAGAAGGCGAAGACGGTCCCATCGCCCGGACAGGTCATGGCGACGATGTTTTGGGATGCGAAGAGCATCATCCTGATGGACTTAGAAGAAAAGGAAGAACGATCACTGGCCAATACTGCAGCGAGTTATTCGAGAGCTAGCCAAAAAAATTGAAGAGGACACGACATTTGTTGAAATAAAAAGGTGTTGTTTCATCGCGATAACGCGCCAAAACATTCGTCTGGAGTTGTCGCCACCAAACTGCATGAATTGCTTTATCAAGTTCTGCCGCGCCCCCCGTATTCACCCGATCTGACTCCCTGCGACTTCTTCTTCTTGTTCCCTAACATGAAGAAATGGCTCGCAGGAAAAATATTTTGCTCTATCGAGGAAGTCATCGACAAGACAGAGACTTATTTTGGAGAGTTAGACAAATACTTTTTTTCAAGGGGTTAAAAAGTGGGCAGAACATTGGGAGAAGTGCCTGCTTCTAAAAGAGGACTATGTTGAAAAATAAACAGAAACTTTTTGCAAAAATGGTATCTTCATCTCTCACACGGATACTTATTGCACCGCCCTCGTATAATGATAAAATGATTATATGCCAAAAAAGGTCATTACAGAAGAAGATGTATAAAATGGCATATAGGCATGATCTTAGATAGTAGCATAAGTAATTATCATTAAATAATTATCAATTGAATAATATCGATTGATAGTAGCATAAATAATCCCTGCGCGCCAATTATCATTGTTTCCGAATGACTTTGCTTGCTCGCCTTGTACGTTTTTCAATTCCTGCAAACAGTCAGAAATTAACGAGTTTGATATAATTCCAACAAGAAAAGCGAAAAATTCAGATTTCAATGGCACGAGCTACATGAAAGTTCGTAGCTTTCATCGGTACGATTATTCCGAGAAAATCTCCAACATAATTAAAACCCTTAAGCTAGTTAAAAACTATGATCCAGGATGGCTCGGGGAGATCTCGCGCGAGATAACCGGTTTTCTTCGACAGGCTTTATAACGGAACACATCAGTGCTTTATTATAGTGCATAAGGGAATACTTTTTGCTTCATACGTATTTCAATCAAAGGCTCAATCAGCTCCTTCATGCGTATACATATATATATATATATATATATATATATATATATATATATATATATATATATATATTATCTATACGTACGTGCGGCACGTCGAAAATCGCAAAATCCTCGACGAATAATACGCATTCGACTTTCAAAAAAAGTATTTGAAGAAGTTTCCGATGTGTACGTGGAAAAAGGAAGAAAAAAACATGGAAACGCGACGCGGCGCAGTGAGCTTATATATATATATATATATATATATATATATATATCTGAGAAAATCCGGGCGAAAGGTCGCGGACGCGACGAGACGAGCGACACTTTGAAATTCCCCTCCCCCCGTCCAACCCTCCTCCCCCCACCCACGAACACGGCTCGTGTCTTCCTTGAGAGAGACTGGCAATGCCAGTTGGATCGATAAAGCCCGGTGGAAAGGCGGGGGGAGGGTCGGGGAGTTTCTTACCTCGGAGTCATTCACCCCGCGCTTCGATATGCTCGCTCATTCTAAAGGGAAACTTACTGTAAAGGCATCTTTTCACTTATATATATATATATATATATATATATATATATATATATATACAGGCATACATACATTGAGAGACTTTAGTGTTGGCAAGGAATTGCGTAATGCACAATACCGCGTAATGTATAAAAGTGAGTGGGTGCAGACTGTGTGGCTTCTTCCTTTTTTGTACTTCTTCTTTTTTTCAAGATAATCAAGATTTCAATGCTATAGGCAAGTTTTCTGAAGATTGTATATAGATATATATTTTTAAATATCAGATGATATCTTTTTACAATTGTGGATATAATTTTTATAAGCAAAGATCTTATTCTTATACCGCCTGTGATGAATGTCAGAAATTCCAATATCATAAACACAAATATAATAATTTTACTGTATTATATAGTAAAATATATTACTAAATTAATAATTCTAATGCTCATAATATTTTATTTTTCAACAATTTAGGGATTAAAACAATTTTTTTTCAATATTCTAAAATTCAAAATGAACGGAATATACAATCTGTCTATTTGGTCCCAGTGTATATGCAATCGATATATGAAATCGGTCCAAATGTGCCAGCATAACCTTTCCACTAAAATTTTCTAATAGCTGAGGATCTAAACGCTAATAGGCGAAGAGAAGCTTTCCACTGACACTGGAAAATTTACCATTTAAAAGCTATAATATATCTTTCCCGAACGACTTATATATAGATATATACCGGTCTCGGCTCGAAGAGGATTTTAACTAGACCCCGCCATGAGCCAGTGTCCAGATGGTGTCGACGTTAAGTGTATAATCCATATATATAAATATAATTTTCGTCCCTCATTCCGTCGCAGAGAACCACACGTTCGATATAAAAATTTTCATATTTCTCGACAGCGAATCCCTCGACCTTGCGTACTAATTTATCCGCCAAAAGCTCAAATCGCTTTTGCTCCTTACACGTGTAAAGAGGAACTACAAGAGCAATGCATGAGCGCTCGATGTAAAGGGAAGGGGGAGAAAGCACTATAGGAGGCGTAATGCTCGAACAAGCGAAATTGGTTTTTGAAGAGGTCGAGGGATATATATAGGATACAGGATGCAGCGAATATATTAAATTAACCTCTGCTGAGTAAGATTTTCAATAGTCGAACAATGAATTAGAGTATTGTACACACACGCGCGCGCGCGCGCGCACATACATACGGTCGCGCAATTTCAGTCAGTCGTCCGATCTAAATGTAATGGCTCGCGCGATACAATTTCTGCTGGTTTATATGGCTTTGGAGGAAGTGAACAGAACACATACACACGCACACACACACGCGCAAAGTTACTTGTCCATTGTACATTTTTTGAATTAAGCGAGCTGTGAATCTGAAATTGAAATCTTGAGAAATTTTCGTCGACCGAGACATAAAAACTTACTTTTATACCCATCCAATGTCCAATAGCTTGCCGTGGGATAATGCGCAAGCGAGTTTTTCTAAAATTCGGTCGAAAATAAAAAAAATGAAAAGGCTCGGCGACGATAATTATAGTCATTAAAATAATATTTCGACGATTACAATGAATTCGTGTACTATTACGCATCGACGATACACTGTTTGCGCCGTAAAAACGAGCTGAAAAGTGGGAATCAAAAAAGCACAGAAAAATCGAAGCAGTCTTAAGCGAAACGCAGTTAAAAATTCATCATAAATCCATCCTTCTACACCTTTTAAATTGCAACAATCAATTCCGTTTACCCGTTTTTCTTCTCTCTTTCCCACTCTCTCTCTCTCTCTCTCTCTCTCTCTCTCTCTCTCGCAACACCTGCGGCCGCCTCTGGGAGCGTCAACAATTTGCCGGCGCAACAAGTAGCCCCGAGCGCTAAAAATGCGTCGAGCTCTGTGGGTAGGGGGGAGAAAGGGTCAGAGGGAGAAAGCATCGGCAGGGGGGGGGCGAGAATGGAGGGGAGAGCGGAGGCGAAGGAGAAAGCAACCGGTAGGGCGCGAAAAGGAAGGAAGAGCTTTGAGCTGCGGCGGCGGGGGGGGGGGGTGGCGGCGAGGGAGAGAAGGAGCAGAAAGGAAGAAGGAAGGATCGCGTTAATCTCTTCCGTCGATAGGTGGGCTCGAGATAAAGCCAGAGAGAGAGAGAGAGGTAGGAACAACCCCGTATACACGGCAGACGAGGCCCGCGCTTCTGTGCTTCCAGACTCTGTTATATATTTATAGAAACGCCGTTACCGTGAAAAACACCTCGAGCACTCAGGCGTCCGGGGGGCGGGGCGGAGGGAGGGGGGGTTGGACGTAGGATGCACGAGGGTTTAATGCACGCCAGCGTGAGGAACGATCGCGTGTGTGTCGCTTCGCAGGAGGTGGCGGCGAGCGACTTGTGCACCGACCGAGTTATTCATCCCTTCCGGAAAAAGAGGGACAGACTTTCCGTGGCGGGGACTCGGACAGTTCGACGTCGATTGCAATGTTGTAATAACGAGGCAAATGCAAATTATTTTGCGGAGCGCATAGGACAATAACGTTGTCAGTTGAATGTAAATAGATATAGAGGGATCGGCGTTAAAGATCGTATTGTATAGTGCGGCGTTTGTATATACTCAGTCAAATAATAGACTATTTCACTTCAATTATTAATTTAGTGACTCATAAAATTCACGAATATATATATATATATATATATATATATATATATATATATATATATATAATAAACACACGCACACCCAGATATATCCCGTTTAATATCCGGATTCTGCCGAGTCATTAAATTAAATAGCGATCGTGAAAGCTGCGGGTCCCGCGCTGAGCCCCCGATATTTCGCTGCTTCGAAATAAGAGTCGGAGGAAAAGACCGATCGGGAGTGCATTATTTTTCTATTATTACCCCCAGGACCGTACTCATTCCGGCGTGTGCGCGCGACACTATTTTTTTTTTCTTTCATAATGGATTTTCGTACGTATCCTCGATTTATTTACGTTGCGACGATGCTGTCGGGAACGATGCCCATCCACTTTTTTTTTATTAGCTGTCTCGCTTTTCTGTTTTTTTTTTTTTTTTTTTTTTTTTTGCAAATCTTTGAAAGTCATCTATCCTATAATAATCTCTATATAGCAATTAGAAGGGTTGAGCGCATCATTATTACGGGCAATAATTACGAGCCGCTTTATTATAAATTTAATGGGGAAAAGATGTATATATATATATATATATATATATATATATATATATATATATAGGTAAAAATCTAGAGAAAAAATCTTTCTTCGAGCGTTCTTTATAATATTTATAGCCGGGGGGAATCGAGCCGCGGACGGGAAATTTCCTTTATCCGTACGGGCCTTTGATTAATTAATCTGATACTTTGAGTGCGCCAGTCCGAGCACATGTTATTCAACTATTCACTTCTCCCGTTTTCTGCGTGTTAAATATTTTGTTTTTATCTAAATCTTCATCTTACGTAATGATACTGGATCGTTTAATTTTTATTATGTTCATTATTATAACAAGAGAAGGTTGAGTAAAATTTTCGTAAAACGTATTAATCTTTTTATGCGGATAAATTAATACGTTTAATATTATGTGATTTATTAAAATATTGCATAAACATTTCTTGCATAAGCCATTATTCTGCTCTCTAGAAACACTAAAAATATTATATATATATATATATATATATATATATATATATATATATATATAAACAATAAATCAGGTGTTTTGAGACACATTGCAAAAAAAAATCTGAATATTCCAAAAGAATTGGAATTTTAAGGGGCTGTGAAAGCGAATTTTTACGAATCGAGCAAAAAGTAACGTGTTCTATTTTAAATAATTGTATTATTGCAAACATTTCACCGTTAGGAATATAAGTTAATATTATACCCTATTGGGGTCTCTTTCCCATTGCTTTCAAGTTTCAAGTAAATTCTTCAAGCGACGTGGACACGAGGATGCGCTCTAAAAAAATCTATTTATAATTTTTGATTAAGAAATTTTCCAAACCATCTTGTACTTTCGCAACGTTGGAAATATTTGCTTGAAACTTTGCGCGGCCGCGGAATAGTCACAAATAAATAATACGACAATTAATTAATCTTCACATATAATATTATTCCAAAAGACGGGGCGTATTACTCAATGCGCATAATGGAGCAGTGGACAGTTTTGGTTAACGCAAAACTCAAACATATACAAAATACTGTCCGGAAAGCAAGCATAAAATTCATTATTTCGAAGAGCGACTGTTCTTACTTCTATTCCGTCCCTCCCCTCCTCGTTCTTAAAAATTTCAAGCTAAAATTCAAAGAAGTAAGCTTGAAAATAAAATCCTAGGTGCATTTGCGTAAAGACACGCCGGCTTTCAGAAGACGTACGAGCGCAGCGCGCGAATTCCGCGATCGTTAAAGTCCGCGTCCATAGCCGGGAGGGGGATCTGTGGATAACGGAACAGTAATCAAACTAAGGATGAGTTAGGTGCAGTTATCACGCGAGGGAAGGAGAGATACACAATAAACTGGCCCGGCTTCTTTTTTTTTTTTTTTACGTGGGAAAAGAGCCCGCGCGCCCGCGCGCGTAGGCGATTCACCGCGCCTGCGCACCGGAATTTCTATCCTGGCCGATGATGTTTTTATAAGCCTACAATTTCCTGGAGGAATGCGATATTACGCGAGCCCGCGCAGAGAGGAGGGGGGATGGTGGAGGGAGGAAGGGTGCGTAATAAAGGTAATTTTTGAGGAAAAATTTATCCCGTGCGTCGGGCTTTAATGCCGGACTCCCTTTTTTATTCTTCTGGCATTAGGTATTGCACGTATATTGTATCAAGATAAAACGAGAATAGCACCTTCTTTCATTATTATCAAGCGAAAGGGCCTGTCGAATTGGAACTTTTTACCGGTCGAGCAGAAACTGGTCTGTGTTCAAGAATCGTATGTACATATATGTAAAACGTACAATTCATTACGAAATTTCATTAACGTGGCTCTTTATTTACGTCTATTCGGCATGGCTACCGAATTCCAAACAAATTCGTCAAGTATATGAAAAGAAGCACCCTTTCAATTGTGAATTTTTTTAAAGGTTTTCGTTTTCTTATTCTCGACGAATTTTCTTGGAATTTCGTAGCGATGTCGAATGGGCGTAAATAAAGAGCTTTATCGATTTAAATTTATAATAATTTGATGTTTAAATACAATAATCTTATTTAACACCGAGCGCTTTTTACTCGATCGATGGTGAAGCGCGGTCGACAACCCTTTAACTCGGCGCACATTTTGTTACGGAAAATAGTCGAAAGCCCGCTGCTGAACTTAAACAATTTAATTGCGGCATAAAATATGCTCGTCCGCCATATTATTGTCTAAATTATTACGAACAAGCAGTACACGACATTTGAACGCAAAATACAGATATTTAACTTTCCTCCCGAAATTGCTCGATTGTTTAGTTTTGCTGTTTTCCTCCAGTTTACGGCTCGGCCGAGCGTATGGAAAGTTAAATTAAGACGTAAGTCGCGCATTGCACGCGGAGGCTCGGAGAACAAAATCGAAACGGCGAACGAACTTTGAGCATTATTATTTATTCAAATTTATACAGTGGATACGGGATATTACAAAAAAATTTTTATTAACAGAGCGTAGAACTCCGTCGATAGGATAAGTCAACGTGTACCGCACTAATGATTACATACAACGCTTCGTTTTTTTTTTTTTAAATACTACATTTGCTGCGCACCTTTAAATGATTATTATGCGAACCTTTCGATACTAACATCAAAATTTCCATATACAAACATAAATTGCGTTCTCTCCTCATTTCTTTCTTAATATAGCGTGCAAAACTGCGAATGTTTTGTAATGAGCTAGAAATCGATTTATGTATATATATACATATATATATGTCCGTATGTATAGAATAAGTAGCACCATTCTTTTATCCTTTCGTCTTTGATTTATATGCGCTCGCTAGGTGAATTTTAACGAATTCAACGTACAGCCGCGAACGTCGATTCAGAACCGCGTCGTCGTCTCATTATTACGTCGGGGGAGTCCATTGAAACGCGCACCTGCAAAACTGTGGCGCCCGCGCGCGCGCGCGCGCGCGATTTATGCACTCCGCAGACGCGCGGCGTTAGAAGTAAGTCTCTCCCTCTTTCTCTCTCTCCATCTCTCTCTCTCTCTCTCTCTCTCTCGGTCTCTCTTGTGAGCACGGCTGTAAATTTCCTTACGCGCACCAACCCGAACGCTGGCTGCACAAGTATTTACGAGGCGCACGAGTGCATTATACAAAGTACGGATGCATATATTATCTATGGTGACAGAGAGAGAGAGAGAGAGAGAGAGAGAGAGAGAGAGAGAGAGAGAGAGAGAGAACTGAGTCGATTGTCATTGCTTAGGAAGGTGCGACGTGAAGTCACGCGCTTGCGGACAGCTTAAATTTTTATAAATATTTTGTTAATAAATCGATGTCTATGCAAGATTACGATAGATAGACCAACACGCAATATATATCACTGAAAAAAAAGTCTCAAGTAAAGTTGTCAAGTAAATATTCACTTGTTTTGAATCAAGCAAATCATTTTCTGAAATTGAGAAAATATTCTCTAAATTTAAGTCGACGTCGTTTGATTTAAATGGAGTCTTATTGCATTAATTAAATACTGACTTACTTTGAGCAAATACTTTCTCAATTTAAGGAGATAATTTACTTGGTACAAAATAAGAAAATATTTACTTTATAACAGATATTTTTGTTTCTGTCTATATATATATATATATATATATATATATATATATATATATATATATATACATATATATATAGCTAATCCTAGGTGAGAATGTGACCTTTAACCAGTTTCCATTAAATTTTCATTAATTTGTGAATTATATATGATTGTGTAGAATGTACTTATTCTGTTTAAATATCACGTACCGCAAAAAATGGACTTTCAGCATTCGATCAATTTCCACTTTTGAATGAACGGGAAAGGATATCCTGAAGCAAATTTTCGCTTATTTGCGAATGGAAATTTTTAGATTATTTCTTTGATGTCCGTCTGATTCGAAGGAAAAATAAGCGATATTTATTCCGCGCCCGAAAGTGGATTCCAATTCAATTTTCAAAAATTCATCACTGATCAAATAAGTTCGAAAGAAAAGAGAGAAAGCTAGACGTGAAATTTCCATTGCCGTGCTCAGATATTTGAAATCCATCAACTTCAAAAGAAGAGTTTTAAATTGAAAACACAAAGAATATTTCATCAGCGAGAAATTTATAGAAATCCTGCTCCTATATAATATCTTAGTATTCTCGACGGGAAAACTAACTTTAAATTTTTAATTAAATCACTATTTTCTATAGAGAACTCCGGTAGATGGTATGTTGAAGACTATATATATATATATATATATATATATATATATATATATATATCTTGAAAAAAAAATAGAAAGTGTAAAAAAATGTCAACCAAAACTAGCACATCCCAAATTTCATGTAAAAAATTAAGACATTCCATCTTAGCACGATGATTTATTAGCGCAATTCGTAATTTCGCGCATTAAAAATCCAACACAATTGGATACGTTTTAATTCGAAGTATTGAAAAAGGTAAATGTAGGTTTTATCGGACGAGCTCGAGCGATTCTTAATCAAACCAAGCTGCATATACCGCGTCTGGCGATGTAAGTGGAAATTCGCTGCTGATCCTGACGAGAATGAATTTCCTCTACATTTCGCACCTCGTCACGAAGTGCATTGCTTTTTGTCTGCAACGCGCGTCGTGCTAGTCGCCCTCGAGGACGTCGATACAGAAATCTGTCGAATCGAGAATATCAGTTTTACGTAAACTGGTAGTTATAGAATTTTTGCAACCACTGATGGTGGTTGAAAGCACGTTTGCTATTCCCTTTCTTCGGCATACGCAAATACTTAGATGGGCGCTTCATGCATCGGTATTAGAAAAATAATCATATGTAGGTGAAAAAATTATCCACTTGTGATAGCATCGTGAGAAGAATGTCGGCCAATCGACAAGAAACCCGCTCCCACGACGTAGGTTTTCCTCCCTCCTCGAACACGTAATGTTTTCCTTCCTCCCTTTTATGAGGTCTATATACCAGTCAATAAACCAAAACAGATAGTGAGAGAGAGATAGTGTATCTCCGTGTGTGCATGAGAGAAAGAGAGAGAAAGAGCGCGGGAGGGAGAAAGAAAGAGAGATTTGTAGAGATAAAAGTTGCCCCCCCCCTCCCCCTCCCTGCTTTATCGCCGAAAACTTATTTAATTAAACTCGCCCGGTCGCCGTATAACAACTAAAGCTATTTACTAAAGTAATTAATTACTGTTTGGCCAAGATCGATTAGTTTCGCGCGGGAGCTTTATTTACCTCGGAGCTCGTCCTGTCCCACCTACTACCCCCCCCTCCCCCAGCTCCGCCATCCGTACCGCCCCGATGCCTGCGCACACGTCCCGTACATCTCTCGCAACGCGAGATGGCCCCGAGATTTACATGCGCGGCAATGCATACGCTGTTTACAGGCACACACGCACGCGCGCACGCGCAAGCACACCAACATTGAAAGCTTGTATACATATAAGTAAAGTATAACGACCCCCCTACCCGCCAATTCTCACCGTTCATTTGTAAGTATATAAGCGGAAAGAGTCAACCAAGTTACAATTAGCTTTACGATATACTACCGTAAGGGCGCAGATGTTTCCTGTAACTTTCTATATATATAGACAGACGTATAAGTCACGGGCAAGGGACGAGTTATATTACGAGGCAATTATTCATTAATCGCGCAGATTTCGTCGGGGGCTCGGCGATATCAGTAAGATGGAGGATAGGAGGATCGAGTACACATTATAATGAATTGCGTTTGCCCGTCGTTCACGGGCGAGTCCGACGGACGAACCGAGCCGTTGCGCGGGTGGAAACGTCCCTACCTCGGATCCGTTACGACCGTTATACGGAGTATAGAATTAATGAAATTGAAAAAAAAAAATATCGTTATAGAATGAAATTGACGAAGCTGTATGGGCAATCGCGTCGAGTGCATCGCGTTAAAGATATAATAGGGTTATACATAATATCGGAAGAATTATGTTTTATTTTTATAGTCAATATTTTTATTTTACTTCTCACGGTTTCATTTCTTACTATTGGTTTTCACTTATTAATTTCCTAATCAATTAATTCATTCAGTTGCAAATTATTAATAATAACATCCACTTCCGAGTCTACGAGGGCGATTATAATCAAGTACAGTCTGACTGTCGTCATATTAGTATTAGTACATCATTCTATAAAGATTGTACGAGATATGAAAATGTTTATTAATTTTACTTGATTACCAATATGTTTATATTATTCATATATATTAAATCGCAATACTTGAATATATTGGTTACAAAATTATCCTTAGATTTCAATATCAAAAAGCAATGTCGAAATTAGCAACTGGCAATCTGTTATTTGGGATATATTTTAATAATTTGGCAATGCGAACGTAATCGCAAAATTTTCTTTTCATCGATTCTTCATTTTGCTCATTTTTGGATTACCGTATCACGAAGTCATATAAAAATTTCACACTATGGAACGTGTAGGAAATAGTTGTCCATTCGAATACTTTGACTTGATACTTTTTATTACTTAATTTTTTCACATATTTTAAAGGATGATCAATAGCTTCGTAAGTTTCCCATTAGAGAGGCATTATTAATTAATAAAATTTTGCGTTTTTTTTGGATGTATTATAATTCATCTGCGTGTTTGTTTAAGAATAGTACTGTGTGTTTAATATGAATAATTTATTATCAGATCCAACATAAGCAGTAGTTTCAGCTTCAAATTATAAAAATAGAAGTACTTTTACTGATACCTCTTCTAAAAATAGTATGCTTGCATAGAAAGACAACTTTTGACATGAAGAATTTCTGATGGAACATGTATCTATAGAAAGAGAGAGCAAGAGGTCAATTGATAGTTAAACTCGAATCTAGAGATTTTAAGCGTAAAAATAAATATTGGCTAAAAGAAAAACTGCATTTGTGTAATGTATGTGGTTTACCAAAAGTCAAATATATATATATATACTCATATGAAGCCAAAAAGAAAATATCGAAATAATTAGAAGTTTAAAGCCAATATTAATAGAAAGTTAAAAGTAAATAGTTGAAGGAAGATAGTTATTACGAAAAACGTAAGAATAAGAAATCAGCGATAAGTTAATTCTCTTCCCAATCTTGAAGCAATGGGACGATCGAAATGAATAAATATGAAGATATGTCAAGTTGTAAATAGAATACTTGATACTTAATAATCGTAAATAATCGATACGGGGGAGTCGTTTAACATGGATGCATGTGTATAATGCGTAGAATAAACTAAATGTTATTATAATTATACTCACACATTAAAATCAATATATTAAATTCTGTCTAATTTCAGGAATATTCAACATTTTATTTTACAGGATTACACTTTTACTCCATTAATTGATAGAGAAGCCAAGATGCATTAGTGAGCGCTGAAAAGCATAGATATATTATATCGAAAAAAGCGTCATTTATCGCAAATATATAATCTGTTCTACTGGAAAATCTCCGGAGAAAATTCATCCGTCCGCGGGATAATAATTGTATAATAAAATTGCCTTCGTAAATAAGAAACTCGCACTTATCTCAATAATAATAATAATAATAATGATAATAATAATAATGATAATAATAATAATAATGAGCAGAGAGAAGTGAATGGCAATTAGAATTGTGAAAATCATTCCCCTCGCTGATTGTTATTATTAATAAAGTCGCAATCATTGGCATAATTCCATCGTGATGTATTATTACTGCTGAAAAATGAAAATATTTCATTCAATTTTATAACAAATATAGATTTCTTAATTGTTAAGAAATGTCCTGTTTAGATCGTACGACTGCGGCGTTGCGCAACCTGTAATTTTAAACAGCGCGCGCCTGCGCAGCGCAATGGAATGCGCGTCGCCGGGAATTTTCTTTTCTTTTTGTTTTTTTTAAAGAATTTTGTTTATTCAATACACCGGGGATATAAATAAATGTCTATATAATGCGGCGGTTAAAAAATTAATTATCGACTTCGCAGGTAAATTAACTAATTTATTTTATTATCGTTGAATATAAGTTATGGAAAAAATTATAATCTATAGATTTTTTTTTTAATAGTCAGAGCTAGCGCGTCTCGTGCGCGTACATAAATATATTGAATTTTCCAGAAATTTTTCATCGCGAAATTAGCTTATTTCAATAATTTAATCGTGTCAATTGGGGACGGATAAGGTTTTACATCATCCTCTACTATGAATTCAATGATTCATTAGAATCCGAAACAATGTCAATGAGGACGGAGACGTAAAGAAAAAAAAGAAAAAGAAAACCTAATTCCGTTTCGCAATACTTCGGACGACACGAAAATTTATGAATATTAAAATTTCTGTCGTGTAGTTAAAGTCGATTAAATGCGGCTACTACATATAATGGTAATTTTATTCACGGACATATGAATTTGTGCCTCCTACGATGTCCTCGCGGAAGAGCAAAGTTATAGAGTGGAACGAGACTTTGGTATATAAAAGCAGTTCATCATTTTACGTCACTTTATGTTAATGGAATGAATTTTTGTATTTGTCGCACTGTCTTACCACGTCCGGATTTTTCTACTGTATAACTTCGCGTGCTTGACCTATTTTTATTTCTGCTAATTTCATATCTCTATATATTTCGAACTGGACTTTCAACGGACTTTCAATTAGAGACAAAAATCTATACATTTACGTACGCATTATAATTTTTTTACAATCTATCGTTCCAGAGCTCTAATTTTCCAAAATCTAATTTTCCATACCTAAAATGTTTTTAATTACAACGATAAATTACAAATAATCGTTCACATCTATAGAACGAAAAATATTCTCCCTGACTCGTGCTGTAACAACTATATATATCCCGCGTCATTAGGAACTCTCACGAAGTCAAAGGAGAAGATTAGAATTTTAGAATTCTGCGATAAAATAAATTGCCCCAATGCATTATTACTAGCCGGGAATTGATGAATAAGGAAGTAAAACTACTTTATTAAGCGGAATTATTTGATTGATATTGCCCCGATAAGAATAAATAATGGGCCATTATACAACGCGGGGATATTTGATGGAAAGTTTTGCTAAAACTAGTGGGGCGTGCTAATTAAAGAAGTTGTTAGATCCGCGCGACCGAGCGGCCATAAATCTTTCTTCTATATATATATATATCTAATGTATAAATACAGTGTTATAAAGAAGCCGAGTAAAAATAGGACTGCCCAGCAATATATAATTGTGTAGGACTTATATCGTCGTTATTAAAGCGTAATCTTTGATCGATCGTCCGAGCTAACGACGGATTTCCATTACAAATGTCTTGCCTTTATCAAGACGTATACGTGGGGCGAGGGGAGGGTAAATAGGCACTCATGAACTGAAGGGAATAGAGATAGTGTCCACGAACTTGTAAACGAAGCGAGCGCTATCTAACGGTCGGCCTAACAAACACACAGTACGTACATGCATTATGACGATACTGGTTTCACGAGAAGAAAAGCCAAGTTATTGGTTAGGAAAAGGGAAAAATGCGCAGAAGTAACAAATAAGGAAAATCTTTAACGCGCTGTTCAATCGCTAGAGCGCATCTTCACGACAAACGTAGGCCTGAGTTGTGGGGCGGAGCGATCTGAAAATCTCTCTCTCTCTCTCTCTCTCTCTCTCTCTCTCTCTCTCTCTCTCTGTCTCTCTCTCTCTTTCTCTCCCTCTCGTATTTGTTCAAGCCAATGCATCGGCCATATAACCGCAATCAGGCCAACTCTCACTCCCGGGTTACAACGTCTATATGTGGCGCACATTTATGTGTTGGCCGCAGTATATACAGAAGTCAGCAAGAGCAGAAAAGGAAGAAGAAGATGGACGGAGATAGAGGGCGAGAGAGAGAGAGAGAGAGAGACGAAGGGAGGTAAGGAGACGGGAGTTTATAATATACGATCTCAACCAACGATGAAGTAACACGTTATGCATCCTCCCTCTGCTCCACTCCGGTATTATGTTTATATATATATATATATATATACATATATATCGATCTATTTCCGTCGAGGCGCGCTTTAATTCCAACGCGCGTACTATATAGGAATCGTATGTATATATATGTACACACGATGACTGCGATTCTGGACGCCGCGCGAATTTCTCGCCCTAAGAGCAAAACCGCGAGGCGACGTTCGAGAGCGAATCTGGGACCGTGGCGTAAAGAAAGGCGTTTTCCCGGCAAAGAGCGTCTTTGTGTAAACGGGCTGCACATGATTTATGTAACGATAATCCCGAGTAGTGTTTCAGAATCGGATTCAGAAATTCAGAGTCGAGAAAATAATTGATATGAATAAAAATAAAAAAATAAAAATTTATAGCTCGAATCAAAGGAATTCATTGATTTTAATCACACTTTCGTTTTTGATCGTTGAGTCTTGATTCCTTTTTAATGAAAACTCCTGCATTTTATCCAGGGGAGATGAAGAGCGAAAAAGATGCATGCCTGCTCTTTCAGAATTTACAGAGCGTCAAGGATAGGACATAATATAAAAATGTCTATTTTGCATTAAACTACCCCTTTCATCAACGATTGTCTCGTACTTTTTAAAAGTATTCAAAAGTCGTTCCTATTTAGGAATTGGAACGTTGCTAAAAGTATTTTATTAATATATATTTATATAACATAAGATTTTCTATATTTTAATAATGTAAGATATGTTGTAGTAAGATGTTATAATAACAAATGATTCGAGGCTTCCAATTTTTCATGAACATAAAGTTGTTTCGATTAATCCAATAACTTCCATAGAGTTCTTAAGGCTTGATGTACAACCTAGTCAAGACCTTGTTCGTCATGAACATTTTATACAGATTTTTCTTTCGGCGACATTCTAATCCGCAATGAGGAGTGATTTTTTCAAATAGTCTAACAACAATTTTCAATTCATTAAGTAATTAGAAACATATTCCTATGATTGTTTCTCGCTTCTCCAAGAAGAATTATTATAAAAGCAACAAAAAAAAAAACCGGCAAATTTTACAATCACAATTTTGCGCGAAAATTCATTTTTCTACTTTTAGGCCAGGTAACTCTGCGAATAATCGTGAACAACTGGTCGTTGCTTATAATGTTTATATCGTGTCATTAATCGACGGATATAATGCTCGACGTTTACGGGCCATTTATGTCATTGGCGTGTCTTGGCATGCGAACTTAAATTATTTCCAGACTTCACTCTGACGAAAATTGACCGAGATACGTCAATTATTTTCGGCTCTTCGCTCCTTACATTTTCGGTGAAAAAAATGAATAATAAAACAAAAACAAAAGGAAGTTTTCAGTTACGATGTGTAAACGCTCACCTTCGAATGACCTGACAAAAATGTCCGCAGGCTCGAAGCAAAAATCCTCGGTCAATTTCACCGATCGAATACACGAGCCACCCGCTCGGACAATGCGCTTCTGTAAACTTATTCAGGACTATGTCGTTACAATATTATCGCTGTATATAATAACGAGAAATGACGGGCTCTCGTCAATTGTCACGACGCACTGCGATAAATCGTTCTCGTAGGCACGTTGAAAGGAACGATTGCATAGACTACAGGCCCTGGACTCAATGCTCCGGTAGTTGCTCAAGCCCCAAGTTTCTAATCTCGAGCTTAAAAATAATGTTTTACAAAAACGACTTTTCATCAGTGTTAGGACGATCGTAGGTCGCTATATTTACATCATATAAATTTTCATCTATATATATATATATATATATATATATATATATATATATATATATATATATGAATTATATATAGATGAACACTTTGTTCCCCGATTAATTTTACCTTTTCAAATAAATCACAATATAATACAAAGCCGCGCTGCATTAAACAATTGATGGTCGCCTCATCAAATCAAATCGCAACGTTTTTTTTGTTTTTTTTTTTTTTTTTTTATAGTTATAAGCCGATAAAAATAGAATCCGCTAATGGAACGAATCGTCGAAGAAATCGTTTTAAACTTGAAAACATTTAATCGTGCAAAAAACATTTCTATCTAATCAAGAGAGCGTGCGCCCGATCGAACGCTCCTCTCAACTTCAGACGAAGACTTTTGCCTTACTTGTCGGCTTGTTTTTCAAGAGTAATTCCCTTAGACAGCTTCATTTTAAAGTAATATATATATATATATATATATATATATATATATATATATATCTTCTTCAGGTTTTTTTAATTACCGTAACTTTAACGAACCAATTAAACTTTTTTCTCGTTATTATATTTTTCTTCTAAGTTTTAATGTAGCTTTTCACCGGAATTGTTTGTTGCGAAATTAAATTGATTTCAGCGCGGGCATTATTTATCGTTAGAACCAACGATCGATCGTATAGTTTTACTTTAAGAGATAAATAAACACTTACATAAATTTTAATTCATTATGCTTTGCCGTCGATAATTCATTAAAAATTATGACGAACATTTTAAATTTGAATGGAAATCTAACATAAATTCGCGAAACATCGCAATCAGCGCCGCAAGCGATGCGAATAATACGAGATAACAATCCGTAATGCTGTACTTGTTGTGATATAAAGAAAAAATCGTATAACTCGGGAGCGACCGAATTCCCGTATATACAATATACCTCGTAAAGAAGCCGATCGTTATGAAAGAGCAATGCGACATAGCACCCATGCGTTCAGGAAATTCTGCCGGTTATGCGCAGATTACGGGCTTTTGGCACGTATTGTAAGTAGAGCGCGTGGACGGCGGGTCGCGGGGGGGGGACGGGGGTACAGAGGCAAGGCGAGATTTCGCAGAAGACGAAGAAAAGGAGCGGAGCAGATAAAAAAAAAACACGCGAGACAAGAGGGAGTCGGAAGAGAAAACGAGAATGAGAGAAGGAAGGGTTGTTCAAGCGTAAAGCGCGCGCGCTCGCATTGAGAAGATGCCGACAGTTGGTCGCCAGCTGGGAAGCAGCGATTCGGGAGATGGAGATAGAGACTAAAGAGAGAGAGTGAGAGAGAGAGAGAGAGAGTGAAGATAAAGAGGGAGATCATCATATGGGATCATATGCGTATATATGTTGTATTTTATCCTTCTCCCTCTCTTCCATCCCCGTTTAATTGCAAACGATTTTACGTAACGCGCCCTTCCTGTTCTCAAACTTCGCCGAAGTGGCGTCCCAGAGCTAACGAGTGCAATTATTGACATTTACGCGCTGAGATCCTTGAATTAAAAGTGTTAGATGGGACAAAGACAAGTCCGCAGAAAATCGTGGCGCGATTGTTAATTAATTTCGCTCGTTCGAAATTCAGCTTTCGACTTATCGTTAATACTTGGACGGCAATTTGTGCTGTGCTCGGGCATCATTCGCGCGCCGATAACTTTTATCTGCCTTAATATTTAGCGCAAATGTTGTTGCGTTATCGCTTACGAAGCACCGATTATTCCATCTAACTTTCAATAGGTCGCAATAACGATCGTCCCATTGTGCAAAAATATCACGAAGCTAAACAGTTTTATGAGTTGTATTTATTTACAATTAAATTATTATCTTCTTTATTTAATTAAAAGAGTCTTTATATATATATATATATATATATATATATATATATATATATATATATATATACAGAGATTTTATATTCAATCGTAAGGCTTTATTGACACATATAACAGCCGTAAGTTATTTATAAGAAAACTCATCAAGGTTTCTACAACGATAATTTTATTCGAAAGTCTTACGATCGAACCATTGATGTATTTTTCATTTTTTTATTTCTATTCGAATGCATAAATATATACATAAACTGTAAGCAGTTTGAATTCTCTGTTTAAATAAAAAAAAATATAGAAGCTTTAATGCTATTTCAAGGAAATATGAATAAACTATTAAATTTCTTTCGTCACACCATCGAAATGAAAAAAAAAATCCAATACATTTAGATCTAAATAAGTGAGAATAAATATTATTTTTATGTTAAATTATTTTTATTTTTTCGACTAACGTTTTGTAACATTAAACACATTAGCAGTAAACTAAGCAAAGTGAAAAAAAAAAAAATTCAAACAGAACCCAAGCAGATAAAAAACACAAACGTAGTTTCCTCTATTTAAAATCAATATAAAAGAAAAAAACTTCGGCATCCTTGAATTTTTAAATAAAATAACGCAATCCCATTAGTTTCTTTATATCTGCTAATAGCCATCAATTAAGTTTATTTATGCGGCCTTCTATTTTTATTAAAAATAATAAAGCAGAGAGCGAAGGTACACAAGTCGACAAAGAACCTCCATAGAACGAGCGAGGCCTCTACAATGGCCTGATGATAGCTGTAATGGAGCCCTTTACTCAATAGCAACTTTTTCGTTTTATGTATATACACGTGTTCAGTGCCTTTTAAAACTTGGCAAAGTATCGGAGAACTCGATTGAATGAATGAGGAACTGCCGTGCGGCGTTTCTCTTTTGTTCGTCCCTTGAAGGATTTCGTGCAATTTCCGCGGTCTTCTGTTGGAAAATCACAGATACAGAGAATCGCTGTTTTATCCTAATAAATCCCACGTTTGTGGCGCTTGATCATCGATGCAAGTGTTAAAAATATAGAGATAACTAAAGCTGCAGGTCAGTTTTATCGTCGCTATAATTTGACGAACAATGTTAGCCTCGTATACTATACATAACGGCTATCGATAACGTAGCTATGAAAAATACAGTACAGAATGAAAAAAAAAAAGGCGAACGATTGGCGAAAGAGTGTGGTTATATCGAATTTTCATTAACATTCTGCGAAAATCCAATAAATCCGCGTTTTAACTCGAGCAATAATGCATTCGTTTCGTATGTAATGATAAAGGTGATATACATACGTCTCGCTCTAATCTCACTGAAATTCGAGCTTAGCCTGGCTTATCAGAAAATAAGAGACGCGCGTTTTCTTTTTTTTTTTCTACAACATATAAAGCTGTTTCAGGGGTGAAAGACACCCTGAAAGGTCAGACTCCACAGACAATCTTAACAGCAATATATCGTTGCCCGTAATCAATATTTTGTAGTAAAACAAAATGGGGAAAAAAAAATGGCAACAAACCGATATCGGTTTTATGTCTGTTTTGATGGATTACAAGCCTTGGGTTGTATAGAGGAAGATATAATTCTCTGTGAAACGAGCGACAGAAGATTGAAATTCGAAGATTAAAAAATCCGTTTCTAATAGCAAAGGATAAAAAAACTCGGTTATCCGTTTTGATATTTTGTACATTATCCATGATTTCGAGGTTGAGGTCAAATAAATTTCGATAAATTTTGTAAAAAAAAAAAAATATGCATTAAATTGTGGGTTATCGATGCGTTAGAACAAGGATAATAAAGCGATGAGATTTTGTTCTCGCAAATCGCTACCTCGGACGTAAACATGTGTGATGTAAATGCCGTAACACCAACATTTTTCTTTTTATCATTATTTCTTAGAGAAAATGGTATTTATATTTTTTTTCAAATGAGTTTTATAATTTGCTTGCAACAGGAACGTACTCGAAATATACCGATTTTTCCTTTTTCGACGTAGGGATTTCAAGCACCTGAATAACGAAGGTGCACAATTGATTGAACTTTTTGCGATATATTATCAAAATTCTTTTATTACTTGGAGTCGATGCTATTGCTGTGAGCATGTTCATGTCCGCTATAAGATTGACCATTAAGGATGGTTTCTAATCCCCTGAAAAGTTTTTTTTCTTTCTTTCTGTCAATAACGACAAAGCGTGTCTATGATTTTTTAATATACAGTACCTATAATTCCATCTGAATTTCAACAAAATCAGGAATGCTGACTATACCATGTAATCGTAATTATATATTGCGTAATTATTCACGTGTCAAATGATATCTGTATCTTGTGATTGCGATAAAAATATATAGAACGTGAAAGATGAAAATGAAAATGAATATATATATATATATATATATATATATATATATATATATATATATATATAATTACGTATTAAAAGTCCTTTTTGCAAAGCATTGCATTATTATGCACAAATGTCTTTTAACAGGTGGAATTTCCTCGAATCACACTTCGAACTTCGACAAAATCCGTCACAGTCCGCTAATTCATTCGTCAAGAAAGTCAATGAATCCGAATGAAACTTGCAGGTAAATTATGGACGTAAATTGTGCATACGAATTTTAATTTACCATTTGCTTCTGTTAAACTTTCATCGAAGACTGGCATAAGGTAACGTAAAAATTATTATTGTAAATGTCAATAATCACCTCGAAAAGTTTTAAGATAATTTCCCAAGCCATAATACTAGATGATAGTTCTTTCCAATGTATAAACCTGACCAGTACAGGCTTTTAGAACTTTCTCATATATATATATATACAGAAGGGAAATATACGCTTCTCGTAAAATAATGCAGTCTTAGACCGCCGGAAAGCTTAATAGAACATTACGCACGTCTGAGTAACTTTGAAAATGTCTAATGAAATATTGCGTTATTCGACTTCCCCGTTCCACCTCCGAGCGCGGTCGATAATTAGTTCCGTAAATCAAGCGCGGACGATTAAATAATATACCCGCGAGCACGCGCGCATACACACGCCCCTAGCATCGTCGTTGAAGGCAAAGAATTACAAGATTTCAAATTACCAAACGTCATGAGATTCGTAATGTAACGTAAGCGCGCCCCTGTACGCTGATAACTGTAAATGTGATTTTACGATTAAATACATGCACTTATATATACATATATATGTGTGTGTGTGTGTGTGTGTGTGTATGTTCATACAAACGCATATAATCAGGCAGTTTACGATTTGAAATTCAATGGGAAATGTATTTTTATGCTAATCCCCTCCCCTCCCCTCCCGCCACTCACCCGTATATGCGTTCGCGCGTTCGCGCGATAAATCAATTGACGCGCTCGCGCGCGCGCGCGATATTAATTGCGGGGCGTTATTCTCGAAGAGTCGCGTATAGATAATGTTACCGTGCTGTCGCTTCTCACGGTTTTGTGGCGAAAATCAGACGGAGGAATGGACGAGCTTTCGTTGGCGCGCGTCAGCGTCGGCACGCGCGCGCGGAAAAAAAATCATCTGATTTAACACGTTTATGCGTTTTCATTCCGATATAGCAATGCAAATTTATTTTTTCCGCGCCGCATGGAAATCGCCAACGGCCAGCGTGGGTCGGCGATCATGACGCGCATATAGATTTTCCAGTTCTCGTTCATTAAATATAGCGATAAATTTCCGTTTTACGCAGCGCTTATGATTGAGACTATCGAGCGCTCTTCCAGATATGGTGATATATGCGCGATTACTTTTCAAACGCATCAATATTATGTGCTCGTACATAATGAAAATTAGCTAAAGTGCAATTTTGTTATAATAATTATAGACTCGCGGTGATGAAAGTAATGTCGATCGCGCGCATCTTGAAAAATTCAGTAGATGTGTTATTCGATCAGTCAGTCGAGCGAACACATACATACGCATAGTTTATATATGTTCACACACACACACACGCACACGCGCACACACACATAGTGACAACACTCCTCTGACATCCAAGTAATTTTCAACTGAACTAGGTTATATGAAAATTACGGGATCCTCCATAATATACCGGATTGGATTAACCGAAGCGTTCGGAAATGAATTACCGAAGTCGTATGTTCCTGTTGGTTATTTGCATTGATCATTATTCATCGTTGTTTTGTTAATTATTGAGCTGAAAAAGTCATCAAAAGCATGCTCCCGGCGATAAAAAGTTGATTTTCAGAAGAACAAAAAAAAGAAAGAATTTGTACAACGTCGTTGTCGTAATTTATGTTTTGACGCTTTCATAAAGCGAAATAAGCCAGTTTATCGAACAAAATTACAAATCTAGCAGCTGAAAAGCCAAATGTAAAATGTGGCGATGTTCAAATTAAAAAATAAAAAGTATTTAAATAAAAACAAAAATTACCCGTTAAAATTACTCGAAAATGTGATTCGGAAAGTCGTCAATAACGCGTGTTTCTAATTTATCTAGGCGGGCGGTGGTGCAACAATTTTTTCTCGAAAATAACTTTTCTCATTGCCTACGATATTATTAGCTTTCAGATATATGGCACACGAAGAATTTTATTTATAATTTTTTTTCCCAATAATTTACATAAGCAACCAGCCGATGAAATCGGTAAATAATTTTTCTTTTCTTTCACCTCATTTTTTAATTTTTCCTTTTTTCCCAGGTTTTTTTTTACCGTTTACTGATAAGCCAACAGCAGCACTGGAAATTTTTCATTTTAATAATGATAGGAGGAAACAAAAAAAAAGAAGAAAAAAAAGACAATAACTCACTGTAATTATTTAAGAAACTTTAGCTGTCTTCTACACGATAAGAAAAATAAGGCCTTTACAAGTACTATTAGAAAATCAATAGTAGACGATAAACACTATATCATAATGAGTTACACGCACTATACTCGGATAGGAGCTTTACTCGATACTCAAAATCTTATGTAAGCCATAAATCTGAAATAAAATTTAACAACGAAAATTTGTAAAAACTAACAGAGATAACATTGGATAGCAAATAAAAAAAAGCCATATTTTTCAGTAATTTAAGTAATTTAAGTAGAAAAGATAAAGTTTTAATAAGACTTAGATTTGAACGTGCGATATTTACACTGTCATATTGAATAAATAAAAAAAAGAAGAATATCCGAACGACGATGTGAATATTGTAAAACAAATATAAACATCGATTATTGCGAAACCTATGCTATTAGACGTATTATATAAAATACGTATACATAATGTAATCATATAAGATAAATTATACTTAAGTAAAAAAATATTTTTTATCGGTCCTACGGTCTCTACAAAATAATATATTTATAATTATGTAATCGCAGTCGGACCGTCCTTGTCGCAACGGTCGACATCAGTACAGTTTGCGTGTTTTTAAAATTATAAATCAATCTTACATAAAGCTCAATGGATGATTAAAAATGTACGTTTAGCGGCTTTATGATAACTAAATAATTAAGGAATAAAGAAAAATCGCTGATTAAACGTATACTTTGAGCCACTTACGAAGCAGACCGGGCACAGCTATAAATCACATTGTTTTTTTCAGTTTTACTCACCTGTAACACAGAGAAAAATGTCTTTGAAAACACAGGCTTAAAAATACACACAAAAATCAACAATAAATTCATGCGAATATCAAATATTTATATGTATAAATAGATTTAAAGTATAACTATATATTCATATGTAAAGAAATATACTACAGTCTATATATACACGAAAAATTGCTTCAGCTCCAGGAAATAGCTTTGCTCAAAAAAAAAAAATAAAATAAAAAAAAAAACAAAAAAAAAACCGGCATCGAGTCTATTCGCAGAGTTACGCCCTCCTATTGCCCTCGCGAATAAGAATAAACCGAGCAACTCCAGCGGCGTCCGAAAATCCTAAGGGCCGTATAATATAAAAATCCAGGCAAAAAGATACACAGCTGGTATGTTTACACTGCACTCCAGTTTTATTTCTGCATTTCGAGGGCATATATATATATATATATATATATCATGCGTTTTGAGTATGTGCATATCGTTAGCGAGCTCCAGAAGAGTGACTGGGATTGGGTGGGGGGGGGAGGAAGGGAGGCTATAATAGAAAATAAAATATTTGCCGGAATACTCGTTCCTTGCCGATGTATAATAATACCGATCGAAATTTCAATGAATCGAAATATTGCAATGATACTGCGAGGGGACGCGCGACGAGCCTGCGCGCGACCGATCGCCCGTAACGTCAGATCCAATTTCATCAAATGCGCTTATTAATACGTTGCGCGCATCGTACAGGCATCGGGCAGACGTATAATGTCGCTGATAAATACAGGGGCAATAAATATATCGAAATAACATTCCCGAATAAATGACCGGAAATTGCGTTTTCGTGATTTTATAAGTTTATAAGCGCGCGCGTCGAGCGGCGCGTCGAATTGAAAGTCCCGCGTCGCACGGCCCAGGGGCCATTGTGAAGCGCGCGGGCAGTAAATTTGAGCGAGCGTTTCATTCAAGCATCGAATTCGATAAATAAATAAATGTGGATTATTTTAATGGAAATTATTCTGAAAGGTTATTGGAAAAGTAATGCGCGTATGAGATGCAGGATGTTTCGGAAAATTTGGAGGTAAACAATTTTGATCGACAAATAACGTTAGTTTATCTAAATAAAGTTATATATACTATCAGGCTTTTTTCCAGTACTTTACATCTCCGTTCGATTCTTCTCAGTTTTCATTTCGTAGTTTTTTTCTATAAAAAATAATACATTGTATTCTTTTTCTTGCGCAATCCATTAAAATAATTAAAGAACGAATCTGGAAAAATCATAAGCTTTTATAGAATTTTTTTTTTCATGTTATTGATTAAAGGCACGCGAAATACGTGGCCTGAAATATAAACTAAACGAGTTTGAAATATAAACTAAAATACAACATTGGATTAAATACGAAATCAACTATTTCCACATACGATGACTATTTGGTAAACATCATTAAATGTTCGTGTTCATTATACCGGGTTTAATCGTAAACATTTAAATACATTGTTAATACGTATGACCGAACATTTAATTGGATATTTGATTGCTGAGGATATTTGTATTCGAAATAACATTTCAGATTAAGTTTTAATTGAATGAAATGAAAAAAAAAGAACAAAAAAAAAAACACAAAAATATCCCAGTGGAAAACGTATAGAATTTTATTGCGTGTTTTCTCAAAATTTGAAATCGAAAAAATACTTATTAAATTTAAATACAATTTTTTCAAACTTTTACAATTTGAAACACATTTTTCAACGACATTAAACTTCGAGTGCATGCTCGTTTTGGTAATCGAGGCCGAGCGCTAGGTATTCCGGGAATTTGCCTCGAAGTAACGCACGATTCCTACGACCTCTCGGGAGCACGTATCACATTAAAAACATATAATATTATTTACACACAAAGCGTATGCAACGTCGTAAAATCTAACGCTATGCCGCGTGACATAATATTGACAACGTATTTAAAGACGCGAAATTACTCGCTCGGATCGACATTCCCGTCAACCCGATACATCGTATAGAGACGGGCAAGTGCGCGCACGATGCGCGTGCGATCGTATGTGGCCACGGACCATGACCACGGATGGGGGGAGGGCTGGGGGTAAAAAATAGCCGAGCCGAGCAGCGCTAAAAACTTGGGAGGGGGGAGGGGGCGGGGAGGTAAAAGATTCGCGCATCGGATTAAGGGAGCGCGCGCGCGCGCGCGCGCGAGCGGTTAGACGATCAACAAGTGCGGCTCGTGATTTCGTCAACGCCGGCGGTCGGGATCTTCTTCCCCGTATCACAAAGGCTTATTGTGCGCGGGCGCGCGCTCACTATATACATATCTGTGTGTATAGGATGGCTCACCGCAGCGTACTCGAAAAGCCATGGGATATACAGGACTGAGGAGATAGGAAGGGAGAGGGGTTGGTGAGAGAGAGAGAGAGAGACAGAGTAAAAGTGGAACATCGCGGTTGAGCACCCACCTTCCCAACCGATATTTTGTGTATATAACGGCGTGAAAGCTCTCTCTCTCTCTCTCTCTCTCTCTCTCTCTCTCTCTCTCTCACTCTATCTATGTATGTACATTGAAATACTGACTGTGAACGAACAATTTAAAATTACTCTAATCTAAAACGAAAATAATAGTTTGCCATTTAATTGAAAAAATTTGTTTTTATCGATAATCCTCAATTTTACCAAAAGTTCGACAACATTTTAGACGATAACAGAATTTCGTAAGTTCTTTTTTTTCATGCTATAATGTGCATAAAGTAATGTTCCAAAAAAAAAATTCTCGCAATAGTAAAGTCATATTTTTTGTACAAAATTTTGCGGTCGTAAAAAATTTTTACGCCCCAAGTAATAGTAACATCGAGAATTACGTAAACGACTTACGGCCCTGCCATATTTAATGCCACGCTTTGCACAATCGACTCTTCGGCCCAAGAGTTATAATTTATATCTCGATCATTAATTCGTTATAATTGATTCACATCTGTATTTTGTAATTGCACTTCGAAATAAAAGAAAAAAAGAAAGTATTATACATTTAAATTTACAAAGTAAATCGAATACAAACGAAATGGAAAAGAGAGAGAGAGAGAGAGAGAGAGAGAGAGAGAGAGAGTTGGAGCGAGGTAAGGGCCGAGCGATGTTATTAAGTTTCAACGACTTTCTAATTTCTCATTTTATTCCCATCGATGCGACCAGCTGTGTGTCCCGCTGCTTCTGCTGTAATAATTAATCCCTATGTGCATTCTACAAGCATTACAATTAGATCTTAAAAGAATAATTGAATATTTGTCCCTAAGACGGGAGATAATCCATAGAGGAAGGCGTACGTATAAAAATGAAATTATTTTCAGACTTTTTCGTTGAAAGTGTTAGACTCGTATAAGAGGAGAAGGTAGACTGTTGAAATACAATTTGCATATATTTTTTTTCTATCTTTATTAGAATCTTAATTATGTGTAGCGTAAATAAATAATCGAGAAAAATGCATAAATTGCCATGCAGATATCAAAACGCTAAACTTTTAAAATGCAGCAATAAAACTAAAAATATCCGCAACCCAATTCTTTTAATAATTCACATGTTAATCCAGTTAAATTATGACATGCCTTTTCTATAAATGATGTTAAACATATATATATATATATATATATATATATATATATATATATATATATATATATAATAAACAACTTTACTACTGTTCGAGTCATTAACTCTGATAATTATTTCGAATAGCCGAGGTAAAACTACAACGTCGTTAAACGCGGATAGGACGAACGATCCACTTTTTTTTTTCTAACATCAAGCATATGCAATTTTTATGAAATCGAATCTTATTGACGATTAAAAGCCCAATAATAAAATGCTTAATAATACTTTTACGGTGAGAGTTCTGTTGAAGCTGCAAATAAATTATGCGCCATCTTCTTGCCTTATTTATTAGCAGTATAAGCGATTATACGAAATGCATTGTCGAGCGACCTAAATTTCTTCCTCGTTTAATTGGATTTTCGTTAAATTTTTCATTACGTTATTAATAGAATGGGTAATTGGAATTTCGAAAAATTTCGAAAGAATCGGCATAGCGAATAAAAGTCGAGGTTCAAATGTGCACTCTCTTCTTTCGAAGATATTTTTGACGACGTCTACGAGAAGCTGGCTCAATGGCGCTTATTCGATTGCCCAGGTGAAATATCGAAATCCAGAATTGGCCGGTAACTATTGGCTTTGCTAAACTGAAGGAAAACAACAATTGCAAATTGAAAACTAATTTATTCGGCTTGCAACATTCCTTAAAAGGCGATCTTATGATAATAAAAAATATTTTGTAAACGAATGTTTTCGCTGGAGATCAAAATATTTGTGAAATTGCTTAATTTGGTTTAACGATTTGCTTGGTGATCGATTAGCGTAATATAATCGGTAATAAAAATAATTGTAAAAATGTTCATAAGTAAAAAATTAGCTCGTGTGTGCGCATGTGTGTGTTTGTTTTTTTTTTAAAATTATCTTATCCATTTCGTCACGCCACTATTGCACATTTTCAAAACAATATTTGAAAGTCAAGGTATCCATAGTCGATATATATATATATATATATATATATATATATATATATATAAATAGCATATTATTTTATTTTAATTTATCGAAATAAGTTTCGTGAAACCGTAACGGCATTTTTCCTTTTATCGTCTTCGACAATTGCGCAATATCCGAGGTTTTCCATTGCAACAGCCTTACCATATACACGCTCACTTATTTATCGATAATAAGCTTATCGGGATAACTCGTTTTATTCGACACCGCAACTGTGAAGAGGGATGAAAGAAAAATTTTTTAACAACGCGCAATTAATATTACGTTTAAAAGCAAAAACAGAACGAAAAAAAAAAAAAAAACACAAAAAGAAAGCACCGAGCATTTTAAACGACGATAAGCAAGCGCCGCGAGTATAATTGACCTACTTAATGCGGCACGCCAACGAATTGAATAACGATGGACATTTTCCGTCGATATCTTCCTCGTCCCGCGCTGTGCGACATCTCGCGCGTTCCCATTACATCGTCACTTCCGACGTCTTGCGCGCATCGTCGATTCCCCGGCAATTGTCCGGGGCGGTGGGGGGGGGGGGAGGGGCCGCAATTAATTCCCACGCGGATTTTTCGTATCGAGCCCCGAGTGAATTAAAGGGGCGGCGTAATGGGACGAGAGTTTAATTTAACACGATGTACGAGTTTAAAGGAGCCGGGGCAAATGCCGGGACGGCTTTCGATTCGCCGGAGTGCTTTGGAATTCTATACCAAATATATTTGTGTGTACCGTCCGAGTTGCGCAAACATCCAATACGTAATTTATACGATTAACATATTTGAAAGTCTATTTTTACCATCGGCGTCCTTCTGTTCGAACGCTCTCGCTGGTATAGATTTTTAATTTCAATTTAATGCAATTGAATGGACGCTCTCAGCGTTGCACTTACAGTTGAAAGAAACTTTCAAATTCTCTTCAAAAGTAATACAGTTGAAGCATTAGGAAAGTTCATTAGCTGTGACTTTTTACTATCTGTGTATACGCGCCTGTGTGGTGTGTGTGGTGTGTGTGTGTGTTTTCTATTTATCTTTTTTATTAGAATAACGGACGAATTGGAGAATTTCGATAAACTACAAATAATTCTAGTAAATATTGAGAAAAAAAAATAAACGACATATTATAGTTTTAATTCAGAAATGACATATATTAGCTGAATTTTTAAACCGAAAGTTTGAGAAAACAAGCAGCTTTTTTTTTCATTCCTTCCGATCGTTATTTTTCATTTGTACACGGTTTATTCAGTGGCAATTGCATAACCGGCGTTACGCAAGTTTTTAGTTAAACTAATGAAAAATGCAACAACGACAAAAAAAAAAATATTATCGACAAACAGCTTATATGGAATTTAACCGTTTTTCATATTCCTCCTTGAGCGCATTTCAAGTATAACAAAATCAATCGATATGTTTTTTCATTGGGGCGCAACATGAATGAAAACTGATTGTATGGGTAGTCGATGATTTTTTTAATTCGCATACACAATAAAGGACCCATCCCATCTAAATTATTCGACTATATATGTATATATATATATATATATATATATATATATATATATATATAATATAAATCAAAATTGTATTGTGAAATTTTTCTTAAACTGGTTTAATGTCCCTTGCCCCCCCCCCCAAAATTCCTCGACACTGTTAAAAATCCCATCACAATAGCCTTTAGTTGTTTCATTCGTTCTCGTTCCTCATAGGCTTTTGTACACGGTGATTCCCGTCCCGGATAATTGAACTCGTATCCCAAGCATCGCATAGCAATTAGTTTAACAAGCCCGCGCATATAACAATGATAAAATTAAAATAACTGTGCAGCAGAGGAGAAAGTCTCTTGCCTATCTATTAACGCTCCCTTTTCTTTGCATTATCCGAAGAAAAGAGGTACACTTTTTTTTTTTATTGCGATTAACAATCTGTCTCTCTACCTCTTCCTCCCGCACTCTATCTCTCTCTCTCTCTCTCTCTCTCTCTCTCTCTCTCTCTCTCTCTCTCTCTCTCTCTCGCTCTCCTCTCACCCTCTCCAATCAATACCGCCAACGAGCCGCGCGCGCGCGCACAGATATTAGATATTGATCAGTTCGACTAAGTATCTCATTGTATTTGCATTAATGCGGTGCGCAAATTGATACCCTAAATCGCCATTAGTAAATTTGACGCAAGCTGGCGCATAAATGCGCGCGCGGGCGGGCGGGCGGGCGGCATTAATGTACATTGCGGCCGCGAGGCCAAAAACGGATCTGATACGATTAATATATATATATATATATATATATATATATATATATATATATATATATTAACGCGTGCGTGTGTGTATATATGCGTGTGTTTGTATATACGAAATTGAGCATGGTTTGCAAGCAATTTGTAAATTATCCGTTGGTGCGGCGTATCGCGAATAATTGATAAGTCATTGAGGGTGCGATGATTTTTGTCTAATAAATGAAAATCGATACCCGCTTGCTCCTCTATGCATTATATACGTCCGCATAGTATATCGGTCTGCCTGGATGTAAATTAAATTTACTGCTATATATATATATACCTGTATGCATTTGCGCGTGTAACTCGTCACGGGTGAAACGAAAAAAAAAAAAAAAAAAAAAAAAAAAAAAAAAAACTAACTCACAAAATATTCCACGACGAGCGATAAAACTTTTGCGATATCAAAGATTGTAAACCGAATAAATATCCGACGGTTCCGCGATACCGGGGATAATAAAACACTTTACAGCGGGGGCATTAAGATTTTCTATGAATTTGTACTCCTCTCGAATTTACACGCTGCCTTCTCGGTATAATTCAGTCGTATCTCCGAATTTGTCGTTACACGTCACGCCGTTTTGCAATTATCGACGAGCCAATATTGCGCGTCGTGCACACGCACGCACGCATATTTTTTTCGTTTTTTTACGTCTCGTTGTAACGCTCGAAAGAGACATTTCGATCGCGATTTCGAGCAGGAGTATTGATTTTTGACCCGAGTATAAGGTACTGAATTAATATAACGTGGTGTACAAATTATTCTGCCCCCAGTGCGTAACTCAGCGGAGACGAGATAATTTGAACGTTTTACTTTTGCAAAGGAATTTCGGGTGAAATATTACTATGGTTGTATCTCTAGTATTATTACAACTAATTTTTGTTCTGTTATTCATACAGAAAATTATGATGTGTTTCGAATAATTGATAGCAATTATAGCGAAGGCCTAATAATTTAAATCTAAAGTCATACATTAGTGTATATACAAGATGTGCAGAAATTTATTGTAAAGTGAAATAAAAAACGTATATGTAAAAAGAATTATCTTAGAAAAATAAATTAATAACAGCCGTCACTTGCATAAGTAATTTTGATCCAAAACATTCGAAATTTCCGTCGCTTGAAAGAACCGCGGCAGTCTTAAATCGTTAAAAAAAAAAAGAAAAATAAATAACAAATAATACGAATTAAAATTAAAAATTGTACTTATGTCGACTATTCTGAATTAATTTAACGAATATTTTTATCCGTCTCACAGTCTTTATGATATAATATATTAGCTAAACATAATGGCAGTCAGAATGTCCTTATTTATATTCACCCCCGAAGAATCTGAAATAAAACTTATTACTAAAATAAATTATATTAAAAATTAAAAATTAAAAATAAAAATAAAATTAATAATAAAATATAAAAATAAAAATAAATTAATTAATAAATCAAATAAAAATAATAAAAACAATATTCTATGTTAGTAAAGCACAACCTGACTGCCCGCATTACCTGAAATTTAGGAACTAAATTTAACCTCAGGAACTAAACTTTTTAATTTTTAATTTTTAATATAATTTATTGTGGTAATAAGTTCTATTTCAGACTCTTCGGCGGTGATCCTAAACAAGGACAGTCTGACTCTCATTATTTTAGCTAATATATGATATTATAAAGACTGTAAGGCCGATAAAATGATTTATTAATTTAATTCAAAGAACACGAACCGAGTTATTTTTCGTAATTTTAAATTCATGATATCTCTGCTCGATAGATCGAGTAATTATTTGTGCAGCCGACTCGAGCAGCGCTACATTAACTTTTGCGATCCGAACAAGATCAATACGCGAAATATCTTGTTTGTTTTTTTTTTTTTTATTGGTATTTATCTCGATCCAGGAATATCGTTCGATTTTGCACTCAAAAGCGTTCGACTATTATACATCGAACCGGCTCGCCGATATGTATTACGAGATTAACGACGAAAAATTGTTAAATTTGGAATAACGACAATAATCTAAGCGGCGCTTGTGCAGCGCTCATACGCAAACATTTGTCAGGATTGCGCGGCGTAAAACTGTCGTCGATCAACGGTTGTTGCTTTCTCAGAATATCCCGCGGCATATCGTTAGTAAATCGTTTACCCGCTAATCAATGGAGTTACGCGCGTTAATTATGCCTTTCCGTGGTTGTTTTGTTTTTGTTTTTATTTATTTATTTATTTTTTTTTTTTTTGTTGTTTCTATTGACCCGCGATCAAATAGTGACACACACGACTTCGGATTACTGCGCAGCGAGTGCTGCGTGTTATTAATTAATAATTACACTCGTCCTCCGGGATTCGGTGCTTTAAGCAAAGAGTTAGATAATCCCGAGGATTTGTAATTTCATAACGGGAAATCGAATTGTTTCGGATTAGATATTTATACGGTGGCTCAATCGGGCCTGCGTGTACACCAATTGGATCTGTGAACGAATCGATTACGGGCCGATCGATGGTACAAAAATATTACACGCTTAAAATGTCTATTAAGACGCGCGAAATTTGTCATTTCTCGGCATTAAAACGATCCTTATTCTAACAACAACAAAAAATCTTTAACTTCCAATACGCTTGACAACGATATCGGGACTTTAACATTATGTATAAATACGAGTAAAGGTCAAATTTGAAAATGATCTTTTTCGTTATTATTTTTCATTTATCGTATTTTTCTTTATCGTTCCTCAAAAATTTTTTGAACGCATTCGACGACTAAATGGTTAATAAATATTATACCTTTTCTTATGTCGCTGATAAAATTATGCAAAAGGAATTGAAGCCGTCGGGTAGGTATTTCTTCCTCTCTAACTTTTTTCACCGTGTAAATAGCAGAAATAAACGATTGAGTAGCGAAAATGTCACTGTTTTTTAAACTCACAGCTGATTTTTACTGGTTGACATTTAAATAAACCAATTATTACTGAGCAATAAAAAAATAATAAATTAACATTAGTCTGGATATATATAGTTGTTTCATTATATTATATTATATGGGCATGAGTGTAATCTTAGTGTAAATATTAAAATATTCGCCAACCGCATAAACAGAAACAACATTTCGTCTCGCAGCATTAAACAAGTCAATTCGACCCAAAAAAAAGATAAACATCAACAATCGCATATATATATATATATATATATATATATATATATATATATATATATAAGAAAATTTTCGACACCTTTAACACCTGCTCTTTTAAGCAAGCCCGTAAATTCAATAATACAAACGCTTATATGGCGAAGCGACCTTTATCCCGTCCAGCGACCGCGGGAACGCCGTTGCGGCCCCCGCGTGTCGCCGCGCTCTTTCCGAGAGTTCACCGCTCTCTCGGGTACAATATATATATATATATATATATATATATATATATATATATATATAGCCGTTGGCGGTGGAAGGGGGACAGTAGGGGGGGGAAGGGAGGTGTGATCAAGAGCGCGCGAGCGCGCAACAGGTGTCGGCGCGCCGCGCGCCTCGGCCTTCGCGCGCGGGGCTCCAATTATATCCCCGGGGCGGTTGGTTGCGCGGTGATTCCCCGGGAGGCCGCGGCCGACCCGCCGGGCGTGCCAGCCGGGAAATGAGCTTTTCCCGGGCCGTCGCGCCGGATTTCGCGCTCGGGGCGCTCGTTTAAATAATGGCCGGCGCGCGCCGCGGGTATATGCGCGTGTGCATGCCTGTGCGTGCGTAAAAGCTCGGCGCCGACGCCCGCGGGCGCGGGTCGCCCCTGACCTTCGGCTCTGGCCGCGTGCAGTCGTGCAACGCTTCCGCCGCGGGATGTTTTGCGGTAACGAACGGCTCGCCGAGCCGCGCATTAAAACCCTCTCTCTTCCGCGCTCTCTCTCTCTCTCTCTCTCTCTCTCTCTCTCTCTCTCTCTCTCTCTCTCTCTCTCTCCCTCTCTCTCTCTCTCTTTCTCTCTTTCTCACTCCTTGTTTTTCTTTATCTTGCTTTTTTATTGTGGGTCTGACGTATTTTTTCAGCTCTCTCGAGAATAGGGAAAAAAAGCTCTCTTCCCCCTCAGTTCATCGATCTCGTCGCTCCACCCTCCTTCGGAGGTCATTCTCCCCACGCTTCCCAGCGTCTCGCAGTCTCTCGAGGCGATCGGGCTCCTCTCTCTTCGTCAGCTCTCACTGAGGTGCAGGTTCCCCTCCTCCTACGCCCTTCTCGCGTGAGAAAAGCTCTGTCGCTCTCTCTCCTCTCTTTCGGCTCAATCTTCGTCGTCTCGTCCTCTCGGTCTCAGCGGGTGTCATCCTAACTCTGCTCCGGATCCTCCTCTCTAGGCGGGCTCGGGCTCCGCTCTCAGGATGGTCATCTCCTCACTATCCACGTTCTTTCCTGTGTAGATCTCTCGATCTCCTGCTCTGTGGATTCTTCGCAGTCCTCACGTCGAGATCTTACCCGTCGAATCGTCTTCTCCCCTCATCTCTCATCTCGCTCTCTGCACCATACTCCTCCCTCCACTCTCTCTGGCATGTCTACCTCGAACCGTCTGTATCTCTCTTCTCGCTCCGAACTCATCTACTCGGCTCGCCTTTCTCTATCTCACTCGCATCTCGATCTGCCGTCGTCTCTAGAATATCTCTTCGGCTAGCGGTCTCCTCTTTCCGCTTTAGTCTCAGTTTCATCGTCATCTTCGCACGAAAGATCTCCCGAGCTCTATACGTCGGTTGTCCGGGGGTCATCGTTCAAAAGAAAAGAGTTCATCTCATAAACAGGAATCTCTCGACTCAGGCATCAAGCGAGAGTCATCACTGCATCAGGAACAAGTCTCGCCCCGGGGTCCCAGTCTTCTGTCTCTCGCGTCGGCATCGCTCTCTCCCGAATAAGAATCGTCCGTTAGTTGTCGCTCAATGGGTCTCGGGTCGAGATCTCACTCCGGGTAATCAGCGTGAGTCAGCAGGTGCGGCGGTGTTTGCAGTCCGGTCCGTCTCGAGGAAGAAAGGGAGCGTCGGAAATGGGGCCCTCATGAATGAAAAGGAAAGGAATCGTCCTGAACTGCATCAACGATGCAGGGGGGCGATCGTCGGGTGGGTCGAATCCGGGGGGGCAAAAGGGAAGAATAAAAAACCATATCGCTCGATAAGGGTGGGTGAATAAAAAGGCGAGAGGATGCAAAAACTCGACTCAACGAGGTATCAGCTCGTCGGGACTCACTGGTGAGGCTAAGGCTCTCACACGAGGGGTGGCTCCGGGAGGGGAATGGGGGATTCGCGCGCTCGGATAAAAGGGGGGGGAGGGCTTAATCAGGGGGTTTCCTAAAGGGTGGGCTCGTCCGTGGGGGGCTCATCTCCCGTTCTCGGGAAAAGGCGGGAATTCGGTCGTCCGGACATCTGGGGGCGGGGGATCCAAGGAAAGGCACGTCAAGAACGTTCCGGTGGGATAGAGAAGGGGGGGAAATAAAGTGGGGAAGTGGCGAGCTCAAGGCGGGGGGGAGGGGGAACCGGTCCCAAAAGGTCGAGAAATGGGGGGGAAAAGCGGTGCGTCGGGGGGGATGGGGACCTACCTGGCGGGAGAAAGGGCCGGATAGGAGGGTCGTGGGGGCGGGGGGATACGGGAAGGATCGGAGGGGGGGGGGGGGGGTCGGCCGCGGGAACGGAGGTGGCGGGTCTCGGGGGGACGTGTCGGGGTGCGCGCGTGGGGAGGTCGGGTGGGGGGGTCGGGGGGTGGGGACACGAGCCAAGAAAGGCAAAAAAAAATAAAACGTAGGGGAGAACGGTCTCGGGGGTACGTGCGAAAAAGTGGCGGGGTCTCCGAGGTAATCAAGATCAGGGAAAAGTTGCTCGGGCAGGAGTATCGCGGAGCGGGGGAAAGGGGGGGTCACCGGTGCCTCAGTACAATCAGTGAGAACTGGATTCGGGGGGGGTTCAGACCAGAAAAAAAAAGAAAAAGGAAGGGGAGGGGGAGGGGGAGGGAGGGACTGGCGCACTGAAGATCATCGTAAAGAAGAGAATCTGACGCGAAAGGAAGAGAAACGTCAAGGACTCGTTCTCTCGGGTCGAGGGGGAGGGGGGTGGACAATCGGAGGGGTCGGGAGAAAATCAATCAAAAAGTGGCGGTCGGGGGAAAAAGAACGGAAAACTAAAAAGAGAGGGGCTCAGTTCTCGAAGAGGCTCTTCTGGAGGGGGGGGGGGGGAAGGGAGGAGAGGTAGAGAACGTCTCTGGGGGGTAAAAGAGTGGGAGGGATTTCGGACTCTCTGGATCTCTCAATCGAAAAAAAAAGAAACGGTGGAGAAAAGGGCCGCTGCAGGACGGGAAGGGGGGGGGGAGAAGGGGGGTGGCAGGTCGGGGGTCGGGGGTGTGGGAGATCAGGGAGTCGGTGAGGGGGGGGGGTCGGGGACTGATCTCGAGAAGGCTCGGTCGGGGGAAAGGGGGGGAAGAATAAGGGGCGGCTACAAAGGCAGGGGGTGGTTAAGAAAAAAAAGACCTCAAAGGACTAGAAAGGAAGGGTCTCTCGTGCGGATCGCCTAACTACCTGGGCTCATGGAAGGCCTCTGTCCGGGGGTGTACGAACAAGGAGGCGTCGCAAAAGCCAAAAATAAGAAAACCGAGAAGATCTCGGGGGGGGGGTCGGGGGGTGAATAGACAGGATCTCGTCGGGGAAAAGGCGTGGCTCAGGATCACATCTCGTCACGGGGGGGAAAATCGGGGGGGATGGGCTGGGTCAGGTCGTGGGGGGGGGGGGGCGGTAAAAAAATAGGGAAGCGGCGACTCACAAGACTCTCGGAGTGTTGTCTCGGCGGCGAAACTAAGAAGAAGAGACGAAACAAAAGAATCGGTCTGCTCGTCTCTCGGTGTCTCCCCTAGGGAACGGGGGGGGCAGGAAAAAGAAAGGAGGGGAGAAGAAAATGTCGATCTCCGCTCTCATTCCTCTCATACTTTGGCGGATCAAAGCAGGGGGGGTGGGGGTAACTGGGGGCCAAAATCTCGTGGCAGAAGGAAAGGTAAGAGCCTCTCGCTCTCTCTCTCTCTCTCTCTCTCTCTCTCTCTCTCTCTCGCTACCTTTATTCCTATCTCTTTCTCTCGTGGACACGCGGAGCTTTAATTTTTCTGGCGTTATCAAAGTGGGTCAGATTTGCTTCCTTTTTTATTCAAAGCGACACATCCAGTCTGTTTCATCTGTTTTTTTTTTTTTTTGTTCACATTTATAAGATCAAAATTAGGTACTCATCTATTTAATTAGGATTTTATTGAAATTACAGATGATAACAAGAGAATCTTAATTCATTATCGTTATAACAAAGAAGTAGTAATAATTTGGTAATAAAAGTTAATGTTAATAAAAGTTAAAAAATAAAAATAATGCTAATAAAAGTATTGTTTTTAGATCGAATTCGTGTTATGATGAAATGATAGCTGCAATAGTACGAATATTTGTTTATAGAAGTTTGTCAAATCGTTGATCTACAAATATATCATCGTAATATGCCCGACTAAAATTCTGCAAAATCACAATTGACACTAAAATTGATACCGGTCATCTTGGTATAGCCATTTTGATTTTTGCAATTTTCACAATTAAATGCTTGCGAAGATTCCTATATGATTATTGATAATAATATAATACTTAGTATAATTTTTAATTACACTTATATAATTATGATTATAATTATAATATATACTTATTATAATATAAAAAAAATAATCGGCCTGCTAAAAAAATTGGTCACGGGTGTCATTTCAACATTTTTCTGTGTCTGAGATTTTTCAACCAGCCCACGAATTTTTCAATTAAATCTCAAAGATGAATATTCTTACACTATTAAATTGGTTTTTTCCTAAAAAATTAGCCCGTCTTTCAATTATAAAACATTTGTCATTTTTCATTATGGCTAACAAATCTGTCACATCATGGAATATTCATGATAATATGAACATATCAGTTCAAAAAATTACATATCCTCGGATAATTTAGTTCGCAAATGGAATATTTATGTTTGGTATCGACAAATTTTTGCATAGTTTCCTATCTCTAATTTCCATGCACTCCGTCCAGCTATTCCGGTTCTATCAGAGTTATCCTATAACTGGACGATG